>CAUYQV010024225.1:0-21891 GCA_963574575.1 Galagoides demidoff | reverse complement strand
TTTTTTGAGACGGAACCTCAAGCTATCCCCCTGGGTAGAGTGCCATGGCATCACAGCTCATAGCAACCTCCAACTCCTGGGCTCAAGCAAGTCTCCTGCCTCCGCCTCCCAAGTAGCTGGGGCCACAGGCGCCTGCCACAACGCCCAGCCATTTTTTGGTTGCAGCCATCATTGTTGTTTGGCGGCCCAGGCTGGGGATTCAAACCGCCACCTTAGGTGCATGTGGCTGGCGCCTTAGCCGATTGAGCCACAGGCGCCAAGCCACTGTGTCTGTCTTTTAAGTCCATTTGGTCTATAATGTTGTTCAGTTACTCCATTTCCATATTGATCTGCCGGGATGATCTGTAGTTGTCTGTTTCTTTAGTTCTATCAAAGTTTCCTTCATATGTTTGGGTGCTCTGTTATATGCATATATACTTATTATATGTTCCTGGTGAATTGACCCTTATATTGCTTTATAATATCCTTCTTTGCCTATTGTGCAATTTTATTAGTCTATTTTTTCTAATGTAAGTATGACCACCTATACTGCATTTTGTTGAATATTTACATGAAATATCTTTTTCTATCCTTTCACTTTCACATATATGTGCCCTTTAATCTAAAGTGAGTCTCTTATAGACATTATACAGTCAGAAATACTTTTTTGGCTCATTCAACTAGTCCAATTAGTCTTTTTTTTTTTTTTTTTTTTTTGCTTAGATAATTTAATCCTTACACTTAGGAAATCCTTACACTGATAGGAAAATTCTTACTATTGCCATTTTTGTTTTCCATCTGTATTATAGCTTTTTTCCTCTTTTTTTCCTCACTTGCTATCTTCCTTTGTGTTTCATTGAATTTTGTAGTGACATGTCTTGATTTATTTATCATTTCCTTTTAGCTATCTTTCATAAATATTGTCTTTGGGGTAACCATGGGCTTACATAAGATATCTTATGGTTAAAATAATCTATCTTAAGCTGATAAAAAATTCAGTCACATAAAAAACTTTGTTATTATTTCTCACACACATCATGTTATTGATTTTACAAGTTACATCTTTTTATATTGCGTATCTATTGACATATTTTTCTAAATCTGCTTTTTATACTTTTTCTTTTTTACTTCTATGCCAAAAGTAAATGTGTATGATTTATGCAGTACCATTTCAGTGTTACAGTATACTTTGTTTGTCTACATACTGTTATGCATCATTTAATGATGGGAATACATTCTGAGAAATGCTTCATTAAGTGATTTTGTCAGTGGGTAAACATCATATGGTGTACTTCCACAAGTTTAGATGATATAACCTACTACATACCTAGGCTATGTGGTATTGTCTATTAATGTTACGCTATAAACCTTTATGTTTTACTGTACTGAATACATGCATAGGAAAATTTAATATAATGTTATTTGTGTATCTAAACATATAAGCATAGAAAAGGTACAGTAAAGATTAAAAAATGGTATGCCTGTGTAAGGCATATACCATAAATGGAGATTACAAGAGTGAATGTTGCTCTAGGTGAGTCAGTTCATGAGTGGTGAGTGAACGCAAAGGCCTGGGACAGTACTGTAGACTACAGTAGACTCTATAAACATTGTGTACTTAAGTTACACAAAATTTATATCAAAACTTTTTTTTCTTCAATAATAAATTAACCCAAGCTTTCTGT
The DNA here is from genome assembly GCA_963574575.1 of Galagoides demidoff. Classification (NCBI taxonomy): domain Eukaryota; kingdom Metazoa; phylum Chordata; class Mammalia; order Primates; family Galagidae; genus Galagoides; species Galagoides demidoff. The sequence continues at coordinate 20,227 of CAUYQV010024225.1, read as the reverse complement.
GACTTTTTTACTTTATAAATTTAATAATTTTAACATATGACTCTTTTATAAATATACTTTCTTAAAACACAAAGACATTGTACAGCTATATAAAAATATTTTCTTTCCTTATATCCTTATTCTATATTTTTTTCTATTTTAAAATTATTTATTTTTTATTTTTTAAACTTTTTTGTTAAAAACTAACACATAAACACATACATTAGCCTAGGCTTTCACAGGGTTGGAATAATTGCTATCATTGTCTTTTACCTCCATATCTTGTCCCACTGGGTGGTATTTAGGGGCAATAATATGCACAAAATTGTCATCTCTGATGATAACAATGCCTTCTTCTGGAATATGTCCTGAAGGATCTTCCTGAGGCTGATTTAAAGTTAGATTAGAAAGAGCACACTCTAAAATAAAAATGAGTAGTATAGTAAATACATAAAACAGTAATATAGTCATTTATTATCAAGTGTTATGTACTATACCTAACCATATGTCCTATACTTTTATGCAATTTATAATGCAGTAGGTTAGTTTACAACAGCCTCACCATGAACACATAATACTTTGCACTACAATGTTATTAGGTTATGGGAATTTTTCAGCTCCATTATAATTGTATGGGACCACCACTATATATGTAGTCTGTCATTGACTGAAATGTCATTATGTGATACGTGACTGTATTTACCTATACTAGAAAGCTTTATACCTTCATGTATTTTTGTGCTGCTGTCTAGTGTCCTTTTGTTTCAACTAGAAAGTATTCCTTTAGCATTCCTTCTATGGAAGATCTAATATTAATGAACACCCTCTGTTTATCTGAGAAAGTCTTAGTTCTTTTTTATAAGGAAACTTTTATTGAATATAGTGTTCCTTAGGGTTTTTTTTCAGCATTTTATTTAATTGTATTTTATTTTTATTAAATCATATCTGTGTACATTAATGCTATCATGGGGTACAGAGTGCTGTTGTTATATACAATTTTAAATGCTTTCATCCAACTGGTTAGCATAGCTTTTATGTCATTTTCTTAGTTATTGTGTTAAGACGTTTATATTCTACATTTAGAGAGATTCACATGTACGCTTATAGGATAAACCATAGGCATAATCCCACCAATAACCCTTCCTCCACTCATCCTCTCCCCTCCCCTCCCCTGAGGCCCAATTCATAATTGCTAGGTCATGGAAGAAGCCCAAGTGCCATCGACCCATGAATGGATCAATAAATTGTGGTATATGTATACCATGGAATACTATGCACCCATAAAGAAAGATGGAGACTTTTCTTCCTTCATGTTTACATGGATGGAGCTGGAAAATATTCTTCTTAGCAAAGTATCTCAAGAATGGAAGAAAAAGTATCGAATGTACTCAGCCCTACTATGAAACTAATTCATAGCTTTCATAGGAAAGCTATAACCCAATTATAGCCCAAGAATACAGGAGAAGGGGAGAGGGAGGGCAAGGGAGGGGGAAGGATGGGTGGAGGGAGGGTGATTGATGGGATCATGTCTATGGTTCATCTTTTAAGGGTAAATGTGAATCTTTCTAAATGAAGAATATAAATGTTTTAACACAATAACTAAGAAAATTACATGAAGGCTATGTTAACCAGTTTCATGAAAATATTTCAAATTGTATATAAAAATAGCACACTGTACCCCATGACAGTATCAATGTACACAGCTATGATCTAATAAAAAAATAATAATTTCTATTTAATAGGTCAAAAAGCTCAGGAAAAATGTACTTCTCAAATGCATACAAAATATGAAGTCACTATTTAAAAGACTTTTGAATTTATTTAGACTAACCTTTACTATAATAAGAAAAAAGACTAAGAATTTTGAAAGTAGGTTCAGTGCCTATAGCTCAAGAGGCTAGGGTGCCAGCCACATACATTGGAGCTGGTAGGTTCAAATCCAGCCCTGGCCTGCCAAACAATAATGACAACTACAACCAAAAAATAGCTGCGCTTTGTTGTGGGTTTATGTAGTCCCAGCTATTTGGGAGGCTGAGGCAAGAGAATTGCTCAAGAGTTTGAGGTTGCTGTGAGCTGTGATGCCATAGCACTCTACCCAGGGAATAGCTTGAGACTCCGTCTCAAAAAAAAAAAAAATTGGAAGTACTGCATATAGTTACATCTGAAATAATCTTTGAGGTATGAATTTTGTGCATAAAATCCCTTCCAATATAATTTCACCCAGTTATTTAGATTTATAAAAATATAAATACATAATTTCAAAATTAGAGATCTGGGGATAAATACTAATATTAACATAGAATTGAAAAGAAAGGAATATAACAAGGGCAAGAGAGACAAATACTAGATAAGTTGAAGAAGGAAATAATTTATATGTTCTAGCTTTAGAAATAAGGCTTTCAGAAAGAATGAATGCTATCCACCAGCAGATAACATTGTACATCATAAAAACGTTTCTGGGTTAATGGATCAACCCTAAACATCTTAAATCAAATTCGTTTCATTGTAGTGAAGGAAAGACTAGCATAGTCTTCTCCATCATTATATGGAATCAAGACCAGACTAATGTGGAAGCTGAGCAAGCAGTGTGAAATACGTGAAATACCTCCAACATAATTTATATCTTTTTGTTACACATTGCCCTCTTTGGAATCTGCCCTTTAAAACATAAAAATTCTCAGAGGAGTCCTTGGCAAGGAGGAAATCACCCAGCAACATGGGGCATTCTGAAGCAGTGAAGTGCTGGGAAAGGGTCCTTGGAGGATACAAAGAGACATTTTATTTGCTATAAATCTTTGCCCAGGGTCTCTCCTCCTCTCAGCATGGTGACTCAGGAGCTCTTTGTGAGCTGATTGGGTGTTCCACATTAAAAGTTTAACACCTACAGAGCAGGGGAAGGTCATACGTTGTCCATGTATTTCTTGAATTAAAAGAAAGAGCCAATGCTTGCTAAATAGATGGTTTCTTCATTTGTAGTATCCGAATTGAACATAAGGAATTAAACAGTCCAGGATTCATTTTTGGATTAGAAGGAACTTTGGAAATATCCAGGCTAAGGAAACTTTTAGTACTGTTAGGAAGTAAAACTTTTTTTTTTTTAATAATGGAAATATTTAGAGCTTTGTAGCTTTTAACCTGGGTAATAACAAACAGTTATGATGGTTTGGTACTAATTCAATAGTTGAAATGGAAAACAGAAAAAAAAATTACCTCAAGTTCCAAAGTTTGGGTGTTTCATTTTGTAAAATGGCCTAATACTAGGTATGGATAAAACCAATTCTCCCGTTATAACTTATGTGGAAATGAAAGGTCTCCATGCACTAATTTTTACTCAATAGGAAGAGTACAATTTTACAGTGATTATCATCTACAATCCAGTCATTTCGTTTCTTTCACCACCTGAGATTTGCAGAGCACAGTTACAAGTACAGTACTTTCCTTTCTGGCAATTTTGTCTTTAGATCTTTTAACATAATGGCAGCTTCTTCTTTTTTTTCTCCTCCTGAAATCTATGCATTTTCTCTATTGTTACTTGCAAGAGAAAGGTAAGGTCTTAATGTTGACAATTTTTGGTGTGTAGTTCCAATTCTTTGTAATGCTTCCTCTTTGCTATAAAATTAGCTTTCGATACTTTCAATGTTGCTTTTTGCAGCTGTGATTCAGGAGCTCAAGAAGTAGAGATCAAATGCTGGTTTTTATTTCGTGCGTTTGAAAACTTAAGGATAAGCACATTTTTAGCTGGGTTTTCTAAATTCGTAGTCTTCTGCTTTGGGATATGAAAAAGATACTTGCATTGGCATTCTGCACGGTGTAATTTGGATCTTTGGTATTCTGGCTTCAGTTTGCATGCTAAGGATTTGGCATCGTAAGGCCAAGACCATTATAAATAGACCCCTGGCTTCTGTAATACTGGGAGCATTGTGTTCAGAACGCAAGAAAGCTTGAAAACATTGCTTTCATTATAATGGAAGCTGGTATAACAATCCTGTAGACATACTGTTTATATCCGGATTTATTTTTCCCAGTACTTCTTTGTAAAAGGCTTACATTTTTATTTTGTAGATGGCTGAGAAAATGGGTTAAATGAAGTCAAGATGCACTGATGCCGGAAAGTTGTGTAAGCAATGAAATATGATGACTTAAAAAGTAGTTTTTGTTCCGACATCATCCAGGCCTACCACTGACGCTATTCACAATCATTGGATACTTGCCATTTTTCTTCTCTGCAGGAGGAAGAACTGGCCCACGAGTTTCCTCTTTATACATTTATGTGGGTGGGAAAGGAAGCCCTCTGGAAAAGTTGCTTCAGTAAAGGTTATTACAATTTCTGTGCAATTAGATTTCAATACTTACAGGTAGAAAATTTTACTTTGTTTTATAATTTATTTTAGACTGATTTGGGATGATAATTGAATGTCACATGGAAAAACTCTAACAAATTTTGTCACTGCTTAGGTGTCTCTTTAACCCAATACTTAGAGCAATGTTTCCCAGTATTGCTGACACATGTTATTCCTTACTGATCAGTATCTATGTATTCTGTTCTGAATCCAGTTCTCTGGCACCAACGAGGTGTTCTTCAATTTGATTTAATTCTGACACTAAGTACCCAGGGCTATTAGCACAGAGCCTACAAGCTATTAGTGCGAAGACAGGACCACATCTGCTAAGACATCAGCTGCAAAGCTCAAGCCCAACTGTATGTCTGACTAATGAGCTATGACATCAGGGGTTTCCATAGCTATCCTCTTGGGCTTGATAATTTGCTAGAATAACTCAGAGAACTCACCAAAAGCACTGTATTTGCAATTATGGTTTTATTATAAAGGACTCATACGGAGCAGGAAGAGCCAAGTGGAAGATTCAAAAGGTAGGCAAAGTCGGGGGCTGGGGTGGAATGGTGCACCTCGTCTCCATGCCTCCCCTGTGTAATCCGGGCCTGTCGCTATCAGAGCACATCAATGTGTTTCCAATGCAGAAGCTCCACTGACCCTCAATTCAGAGTTTATAGTGAGTGTTCATTATGAAGGCGTGATGGAGTGCATCATGGGAGCGAACTCCAAGTCCAGTTCTCCTGTCCTTGCCAGAGGTTGGGCTGGCCCAAAGTTCTAATCCTCTAAACACAACCATGTGGTAGGTCTTTCTAGTGACCAGTTCCCATCCTGAAACTCTCTGGGGTCCCCATCATGAGTCATCTAATTCATATAAGAAAAACTCTCCTACTCAGGAAATTTCCACTCAGAAAATTTCTAGTGTTTTGAAGCTCTATGTGAGAAAACAAAACCCAGGAAAGTCATTTGCTCCGTAGTCTATAAGATAACGGAGAACAATCTTTTCTCAAGTGCCACCTTTTCTTTTTCTTACAAAGAGAATTATAGTTTTCCTGTGAGTCTTTTATTAAATCTTGATTAAATTATGATAATAGAAAATTTGAATATAAACTTGAGAACTAGGAATATAACATTTTAATGTCACAATAGCAAAAATATTTGAAGAATGGCTACTTCTAGAATACATTTATTATAGTAAACATATCCTTTCTTATGGAAAAATCTAAATAAAGTAAGTGTATGAATTAGGGAAAAAGAATAATTTCTTCTTTCCATGTTATTTATTACTCTCTGATTTACTTTCTGATTCTTCTGTTACTTGACCAATCTGAGTTATAAATACAGCATTAAGTAAATTTGGAATAAGCAGGAAAAGATTATTGGGTGTCTCCACTGAAAAGCAGCATTATATATAATCCCTTCCCTTGGGTTATCTGATTCTAATTGTGTGGCACTCTGTGTTTTTTACTCCCTTTGAGTAATTTCCTAACTCTCTGAATTGTACCTAAGAGTGGTGCAAAATAATTTTCTTCTGTGGATGTGCAAATAAATTCTGTCAGGTGGAGATTTCCTGGCTCTACTATGTACAAAGCCAGTTTTGTTTCTATTTGCAAACTCATGGCAATATGCTTTTATAAAAAAAAAAAATGTCTGTTTTTTGGCTTTCCCTTTGAGCAAGTATAACATTTACTTCATTAATAATGAGTTAAATAAAACCTTTTACAGATGCTGATTTTATGTCTGTATGAGAATAATAATTTTACCTGTAGGGAGAAACTCAACGTTCATCAAAATTACCAAGACATTGATTATACAACTGAAGAAAGGGGGAAAGGAGGAAAAAAGTAAATGTTGTTAGTTTAGTAAGTGTCAAACAGACCAGCAAGTCAAAACACTTTAGGACATCTGTGTTAATCAGGGTAATTATTTAGTAATTTGTATGAATTGCTTCATTCAGTCATTCATGATTATTAATTTTTTAATATGATTATAAATAATATTTGTTTAATTAACAAAATGTTGAATTGCTAACAGGTCTCATTTAAGATGTTAGTTAGAAATACATTTGTACTGAAGAGTGTCTTATAGAAACAAAAAGGGTCCTGTAGGTGACTACCCTGTTAGAGATAAGACCTAACATATTTTTTAGGAAAATTAACATCGCTAGTTTATTTTTCAAACTGGAAGAGGGGGTATGGCATTATTGAGATGAAGAAAACTACAGATGGGACTAGAGGTAAAAATCAGATATTTGGTTGGGCAGAATTAGTTCAAGATGTTTATCAGACAGACATCCTGGAGGACAGTTCATTCACATAGTCAGACAGACGAGCTTTGAATTCAGTAGTGAAGACTCTGTAAAAGTAGATCTTGGGAACTGCAAGCGTTTATGTATAAAACCAGGAGACCGGATGAGATCATCGAGAGAGTCAGTGTAGAAGGAGATGGGAAAATAAAGAATGAATGTCTGTGATCCTGTGTATTCAGAGTCTCGGGAGGTGCAGTGGGGAAACTAGCAAAGGAAGCTGAAGGACGAGCCAGTTAGTTAAAAGATAGAGGAAGAGGCACTGATGTCCTGGAAGGCATGTAAGGAGAGTGTTTCCAGAAGGGCAGAAGGTGCTGAGGGATTTCCAAGACATGACCTAGACTTAACCATTGCGTTTGCTAGAGGCCGTTATTGCCCTTCGTGGGAAAAAGAGTGAGGGCAAATACCCCTTGGGAGTGGGTTTAAAGGAGAATGAGAGGAGACAAAAGTGAAGATCAGTCCATCTCCCACTGGATGTTGTTTTTGTTTTTGCCTCCTGCCAGACTTCCCTGGAGACAGCAGCTAGTGTGATCCAGTTAGAAGTTAAGTACTGTGAACTGCTTTTGCTCTCCCATCTCCCAGCCAGGAAAAGCCAGTCTGCTACCTGGCTGCTCCACTCCCTGTCTGAGTTTGTCTCTTCTCTCCTGGCTTCCAACCCTCTAGGGGTCACCATGCTAGTGACCTTGTCCTTGCTCTGCCTTTGGGTGAAGTGCTCTTCTTCCCTGGACCACAGTCCTCAGTCTTGGCCCAGACATCATTCCATGGAGGCTTTCTGACTATTCCATTGAAAACCACATTCCTCTCGCTCATCCTCTGCACGAGTACTCTTGTTTTTGGACTTACATCCACTGTTACCGGCTAACATATTTTATACATTTATCATTTTATTGTTTTTCTTCCTCTTCACAAAGTTAGCTTTATAAGAGCAGGGATCAGGTTGTATCCTAGTGCATTTCCTGTACTGAGAACACCATTTGGCACCCAGAGGGCATGCTGTCAATATTTGTTGAATCAGTAAATAAAAGAGGTCCCATTCAGTTCTGTATAAAATAAAATAAAATAAATCTCTTGTTAAAGTTAACACCAGAAAATGATGTCACAGACTATTTTAAGGTCATTAGGTGAAAATTTATGATCAAGTTTGATGGCTGAAACATAAGTAACGATTAATGGATTTACTACAAAAGATCTGTGTTGCGAAGGAAATTCAAAGGTAAAATAAAAACTTGCTATGGTTCTATGAAATATACACACGTAAAAGGAGATTATGCTTTAACTGGAATATATTTATTTAAGATGAAAAAGTTATTCCAACATATTTGATGATTATCTCTGCTTACATAAAATTCATAAACTATTATTGAATGGTATTTTTGGAGCTAACACTCAAGTAAATATTTTCTAAAAATCAAGATGATCTGAAATGTGTTTTTAATCATAAGGATTACAGTCATAGAGAAATATTACTGAATTGTCTTACAACATGTAAAACAAAAAAAAATGGGGTTATTGGAAATTATAAAGATTCTTATAAATTTTTAAGAAACACTGAAAAAATACATGAAGACTTAACTCTATAAAGGAAACACTAATGACTAATAAAATATTGACAAGATTCTCAATTGCCCTAGAATTCAGAAAAATGCTTATAAAAAATGGCATATTACATCATACCTGAATCAATGGATATTTAATGTTTGGAAATACTAAATATTAGTTAAGACAGGGAATAAAACTCTTTTTGAAGGAATGTAAACCAATACAACTAATTTGACTACTTCTGTAAAAACTGAAATATCCATCTCCTATGATATAGCTTTTTGATGTTAATAAAACATAGCAATTAAATGGATTTGGTTATAATTCTAGGGGGGTTAAAAGTGGAATGTGTTTGGAACCGAGAAAGCTATAATCTTATTAACTGTGTTGTAGCTTATTTGGAAGCATCTGTTTTAAGAGATGTTAAGTGGAGCCTATAAATAAGAAACTTAAATTTCAAAAAGATATTAATTTGCACAAAAGATGATCAGTTGGAATAAACTGGATCACTTAGCGGGGAAACGCCTCTGTTGTAGATTTCTCGGTCTTGGCTGTACGGACTTCTGAGCTGGGCAAGTCTTTGTCAAGGAAGCTGGGTCTTGTCCTTGTAGGATATTTGTGGCTTCTACCAGGTATCAGTAGTAACTCTCTGTTGTGACAATAAAGATGTCTTCAGAAAGTGCCAAATGGACTTGGGTGGGGCTGGGAGTGGCAGGAAGGTTGGGTTGTTGCCCTGTTGGGAGAGTTGCACTGATCAAACGCCAGGATCCAGTTCTGACTCCATAAAGTGGCACCCTCCTAGGGTCCACCCTCCTTTTTTACTATTTACTAAAAATTCAAAAGTATTTTTGAGTCACCCACCATCCTTAAGTCACCCACTATCCTATTTCCTCTTAAAAGTATTTTAAAGTCACCCACTATCATACTGTTCTCTGATGAAAATCCAGTTTTTTAACTTGCAAAGCCAGAGACCAGAACCTAGAAATAACGGACACATCCATAGACGGTCATCCTTTGAACTCCTGCCTGCATGGCTGGTCTTCCTAGACCACATCCTTGTGCAGTAATCCTTTAAACCGCAAAAACAGCCAGTAAGGTTTTCACACACTCAGTCCCTTCCAGGAATCTGATCTAAGGAAATGAGCAGGAAATGGGCAGAGATTTATGTGTCAAAAATTCATTGCTATGTACTTCACAATAGTGATAAATCTCTTTCTACCGCTCTTTAAGTCAAGTGGTAGAAATGCCGTTTAAATCTATATAAGGAAGGACAAATAAAACAAATACAAAACGAAGCGTGAGCAACATATTTGCCTATGGGATAAAATTATGAGCAGGGTAGTGGGGAGCACGACCGTATCCAGAAACCCAAATGGAGCCAAGAGACCTCTCAAGCTGTAACTGAGGGTTCTTAAACAGTGTGGGACATGAATCCTATTGAAAAGTATTTTTAAGTCACCCACCATCCAGGGATAAGCTAACAGTTTTCCTTCCAGGATTTACACATGCTTTTTTGTATGTACATAAAACCCCAAATAGACATACCCATGCATGGGCATACATAATTATTTGGAGAGAAAACTCTGTAAATATAATTCCGTAGCCTGCTTTTGTTACTTAGCACTCTTTTAATAAAGAATGTTCTTGTTCTTGAATTTTATTTGAAAATGATGTTCAAGTAAAGTGTTCTCCCCTTTAAGGGCTTTTCAGTATTTCACTACTGTAAAACTAAATAAATGCTGAAATAAAAATACAGGACGACTTCCACAGTTGACCACCTTCTCAAGGTGGCCTAATTTTTGGAGACTGGACGTGCACCACATGCACATGTCAGTACCGTAGGCCTGGCTCCCTACACCACCTCTGTTGACCAGTCTGCGACAATGTCTTGGGTGGTCACCTTGCAGAGGGTCTCCTGTAATCAGAAACACCTTCTTATTGTGTCCTGGAACAAACTCCAAGAAACAGAATTCGTGAATGGAAGGCTTTGTGTGTTTTTGAGGTTCTTAAAAACAGCTGCCAAAGTGACTTTGAGAAAGTTGTTCTGATTTATACTTCTACCAGCATTGTAAAAAATGATTTTATTACTATAACTCTTCTAACATTGGATAATTCCAACTTACAAATACTTTTGCCAATTTGACAGATGCTTTAATGTGATGGAATAATCCTTCGTATGTTTATCATTAATTTTTTACTTTGTACTTTGAGAATTTCCTAAGCCTATATTTGCCAATTTTTATTGGATATTTTTCTTTTTCCTCATGAATGTGAAAGAGATATCTATGTAGTACCTTTATCAGCCCTCTATTATCTATGCTGAAAATATCTTCATGCAGAACTTTTATATTCCATCTCCTGAAGCTAAGAAGGTATTATCATGCTTCTAATTAGGAAGTAGAGAAATAGAAATGTGAATTTTACTTAAGGTTAGTTAGAATAATCAGTCATCTGCCTTCCTCTCTTTCTTCTAGGAAATACTGGGAAGTGGGAGAGGGCTATTTCATTCCTCCCCCGAGGTGGATAATGTGAAGCCCTCAGTCTCATGGGCATATCCGTGCTACTTTCAGCACCATCATGGAAAACCCCTCATTTTGTTACTGCTCAGTGCCTGGAGTTTCCAGGTCAAATTCCTGAAGAGATACTTCTCTCCCTGAGGAGAAGCTGTGGCCAATTAGCTGTAGGGTACAGTTCCTTAACTTTGCAACCTCTTCTCTGTTGTCACATCATTATCACTCAACATCGCATGGTCTTATCAGACTTTTCTCAAAGGTAAACATAAGGAACTGAAATTTAGAGGAAGACAATCCCTTTATTGTTAAGTTGCACTTTCCTGTGCACACGAGTCTATTTGGGGGGGGGGGCAGCTATTTTTAATAGTTTCCTCCATTGCCAACTAATCCCCCTTGTGCGGTCCCTCCTAATTCTGCTTTCCCCCTAATCTCTACTGTGCCATATCCACCACATTTTAGGGCACCCTAACTTCTATCTTCAAGATTGACTTTCCCTAGAAGTTATTGTCCACCCATGATGAAGCCTTAGCTAATCAATCCAGAGATTAATGACTCCAAGACTTCACATGATTGGCCATTGAAAATCTAAAACCTACTGAACAGTGCTGAGCATATAAAACTCCATCCTTCTAAGTTTCAGCAAGAGATTGGAGCATAATTATAATGCTCTAATGCTATTGACATTTTTTTTCTTTTGTTTTCTTTCTTTTTTTTTTTTTTGGCTGGGGCTGGGTTTGAACCTGCCACTTCTGGCATATGGGGCTGGTGCCCTACCTTTTTGAGCCACAGGCACTGCCCCACTATTGACATTTCTTGACCAATGTGAGAGTTTTGGTTACTATTTATTCTCCCCCTAGTCCAGATAATAACAGCAGACCCTTCCCACATTCTCCTTCCCTAGAGGTAAGTATTATTTCTCAAAGAAGTAAGAATTTAATAGGATAAAAAAGAGAATTACCTTTTTATTTCATTTATGAAGTATCTCTCTCTTACTTATCCAACCTTAAGAAATGAGTGATGAACATTTATAAAATAGATTTTTAGAATAAGTCTCAAGACTTCCATTTTATATAGACAGAGAAGAGCTATTTGTATAGAACTGAGGGTGTGACTTTGTTAGGGAGGGTAATATGACCTTTATCTACCCAATCAAAGTACCAAGAAGTCCTATATGACCTTAGCAGTTCTCTAAAAATGACTTATATTGAGATCGCCTGGCATTTAATACGCTGTAAATATTCTGAAATAATATGTATAACCTTATTGGCTACAAGTGAAGCAATTTTGGAGAGGGGGAGAGAACAATTAATTTTTCCAGGGGCCTTAGTTTTGAAGAGAAAATATGAAACTTCCTGGAAATCTTGTGCTCTGATTAGAAATAGAAAAGTGAACGATTACTTTTTTTTTTTCAATTTTTGGCCGGGGCTGGATTTGAACCTCCCACCACTGGCATATGGGGCCAGTACCCTACTCCTCTGAGCCACAGGCACCCCTTTAAAGTGAAAGATTGCTTGAGGAAACAGGAAGAATGTAAGTAAATATAGGAAGGTTACAAAACGTATAATTGGGGTAAAAGCATTTAGTTTGATGCAGCTAAACAAGTGGTTACTAGCATTTTCTGGGCATGTGAATCATCTGTAATGTTTTCATAGATGGTTTGTATATCTGAGACCCAACTGGGATGTCTGGATAAGGAGGTATAAAATGGGCTTCATTATGTAGATAATGAGAAAGCTTTATGGGTGTGTCTGATGCATTTATAAAGATGAAAAACCTAGGGATAAAGGATTAAGTTAGCAGAAAAGATTTATAGGACTTCAGCCAACATCTAGATAGAACTGGATGTTGAAGAATGTTGAATAACCTGTTTAAAAGTTTTCGACTTTGTAAGGAGTTTCACCTTCCTCTATTTTATGGATATATGCCATTTTTGTATTTTATATTGTTCTTGTAAACTCCATAAAAATTATACCATTAGTTTAACAATTTAGAATTTGTATCAACTGGCTCCTTTTGTAGAATGGCTTAACCTATTTCCATCAAAAACCAATATTATCCCACAAATACAGATTGTTTTTTACCTCTGAAAACAAAATTCTACTTTTCAAAAATGCCTTAAGAAGGAAAATACTAAGTGAATTAAATCTTAAGATCTTTGTAATGAAATTCTAAATGTATTTTCTAAATCCTTACCGCCTGGGCTACCCTTTCTAACTTAAATATTTACTACACATGATGAGTAAATTTCACACTTAGAAGACTCTTACAGACTGGTGGTTAGAATACTTTTGACAGTTACCATGTTGGACATAATCTAAAATATTCAATATATGTGTGTGTATGTATACACTTACAGGCAGAATTACACGTACAAATAGTTTTGGCTTCCGATTCAGGCCCAGAAAATAACTTAATTCCATAACCTGACACTTTCCACTGTCACAGGTTAATCTTCTATAAACTCATTTTGAAATGATATGTTATGGTTATTCTAAAATTCCTTAAGGTAGAAATATTTCCAAAGTATAAAGTGTTCATCATAAGAAAACTAAAAGAACACATTTTTCCCCTCTCTTGAAAATTTGCTCAGTCCCCAAAAAGCCAAAGAGATATTTTCTACAAAATCCTGAAATAATATATGGAAAAATCCATGAAACTGAAACCTCCACACCATCTAAGTTAAATGCCATGTTTATTTATATAATGAGAGTGACCCTCAGTGTATAGAAGATACCTCTTTTTTTTTTTTAATTGTGGTTTTCTTTTATGAAGGAACACTGCGTGGTCTGTAGTCTACTTAATGAAAAGCAATAGTGGGCCTTCCCCATGTGATGCTAAAGGGACCTGAGCTGAATGGTGTGTTGACATCAGATGAATGGGCAAGGCCACCTGCTGGCTCCGCTCTTGGCTGCACGGATGATTTGCATTCCTGTGGCCTGTTGCTCGGCATGACCACTCTCAGCACTTCATAGCCCCGTGGCCTGTTTAATATCATGGATGCCTTCCAGTCATGAAGTTTCTCTTCCATATTAACAGCAGCACACAAGAGCAAGGGGGCCCATTCCATGATTTCTCTGCTCAGAGAATGATGGTTTTACTTAATTTAGGCCGCATGAAAGAAAAGGAAATGCTTTTCTACAGGCCGGATTAAGATAAAATAAGTTTCCTCTTGACTAAAATCATAGCAGATTGTTTCCTCTTTCATGAAGATAATGTTTCTCATTTTAATTGGCAAATAATATGTTAGACCAAAAATGGAGATCTGGACACTATTAATACACACAGGATGTTTCAATTTTGCTTCTTTAATTTGTTTGTCAATTTAGAATAAGTCACCCAAATGTGTTAAGATTAGTCTGCAAAGACTGTGTTGGTGTCAGTCTATAAGCTTAAGGAACTTCATGTTTCAAAGAGGAGAACGGTGGGCTCAAACAGAAGCGAAAGGGAAAAATTGTACAATCATAATCTAGAGTATGTTAAAACCTCAAAGAGAAAGAGAAACGCATTATAGAAGAAACATACCAAACAGTTGATTTTAAGTATTTTAAAACAAGTAAAGCTAAGAGACTTTATCTTGGCAGATGATGCATTACCCATGAAAAATTGAAACAGCACATTAACCCTACCTAGCACTAGTAGAGGTGTTGCCTTTAAGTAGAGAATCTGTGTATGTTATTGTTAAATTTTAAGTTGTCAAGGTTTAATATGAAAATGGAAAATGTACGTTCAACTCTGTACTTCTATGTCAAAATAAATATATTTGATGAATAAACTGTTTGAAGTATTTTGTATATGTCTGTTTGGGTTTGAGGTATGACTATGAAATTGGGTCTACATTATTTAAGATACAACAAATGATTCATGAGGGAAAGATTTCACTGCTCTACAATTCTCTAAAATGTTAATAATTACCCATTTGCAAAAAACTTAACTGCAGATAGAGAATCCTGAGATGACTGAACATGGGGTTTTAATGCAATATTGACAAACAAATTAAAGAAGCAAAATTGAAATATTAATATTGGATCTTAGTATTAAATAATGTCACCTGTAACTTAAATAAGTGTGTCTGTGTATATACATAAAATATCAAAATAGATAAATAAATTCAATACTTCAAAATATGTTTGTAATAATGTTTCTAAGATCGTAACTTCCATTTTTCCCCAAAGGTAGCTCATATGAACTTCACCAATAATGATGTAATTTTTAAAAAGAATTTTAATATAATTGAGAAAATTATGTTGTGTTATTGTTTACATTTACCCCACAGAACATCATTATTCATAGCAATCAAATATATTTTTCAGTCATTGTACATTTCTTTGATTATAAATTATTTTTAAAATTTTTACTTTGTTTTTGGGAAATTAAAATTTAGTCACATGTTATTACTTTTGAAACACTAAAAACAAATAGTTATAAGCTTATAAGAGGTGTTTCAAAAAGAAAGCTATTAAAAGAAAATAAAATGAATTTATTCATTTTAAAGTGAATGGCATTTGGCCATAGCAATGTTTTATTATTCCCTCTAGTTTAATTCTCTGTGTTTCACTTATTTCTTCATGGGAAATTGTTATTAATCCAGAATGTCATTCCATCATGCTGCTAGAATTCAGCGTGTGACACTATGCATTAAAAACAAATGACAGCAGTCTGAGCAAGAGCAAAACCTTGTCTCCACAGTAAATAAAAAACTTAGCTTGGCACAATGGTGTGTACCTGCAGTCCCAGTCATTTGGGAATCTGAGGGAGGAAGATTGCTTAAGCCCAGGAGTTTGTGATTGCAGTGAGCTATGGTGATACCACCATAATCTAACCTGGGTGACAGAGTGAGATCCTGTCCCCCTAATGGAAACAAAACCAAACAAATAAAGTAAGCCCTGTAATTGCCCCAGCATATGGTCACAAGTTTCCAAGTCATGGTAGAAGGAAGGGGAGGAAGGGTTTATAATTTTATACCTAGCTAAAATATCTTTCAAAAACAAAGATGAAATAAAGATTTTTTTAAATTCAAAAGCTAAAAGAATTCATCACCAGCAGATTCACATTGTAAGAAATGTTAAGGAAATTCTTCAGACAGAAGAAAAATAACTCTGGGTATGAATACATATCTAGACAAAGGATGAGAATTCTCAGACATAGCAACTACATGGGTTAATATATAATTAAAAAAAGAAATAAAACCTCTTTAAAGATAATTGATTCTTTAAGGAAAAATAACAATACATTACAGGTTTTATAATGAACAAGTAAGATGTTTGAAACAACAGGTTATAGTTTGAGGGAAAAGAAATAGAAATATATCATCTTAAGGATTTTACACTATATAAGAAACATACAATATAACTTGAATGTGACAAATACTATAAATTCTACAGCAACCGATGAAATAACAACTTATAGCTAGTAAGTTAAAAAATTGAAATCATAAGAAGTCCTATTAACCCAAAGAATGCAGAATAAGGGGATAGGTAACAAAAATCAGGAAGAGAAAATAGAAAACAAATGGCTGACGCTAAGACATCATCTGACCCCAACAAGATCAGCCCACATCACAAGGTCCCCAAACTGAGAGAAGGGAATACTTCTTCACTGCTGGTAGGTTTGCAAATGAATACAGCCTTTTTGAGAGGATCCTCAAAGACCTAAAAGTAGACCTTGCATTTGATCCTGCAATCCCATTACGAGGTATCTATCCAGAAAGACAAAAATCATTTTACCACAAAGATATTTGCACCGGAATGTTTATTGTAATTCACTTCATAATTGCCAAGTTGTGGCAGCAGCTTAAGTGCCCATCAACCCATGAATGGATCGACAAACTGTGGTATATGTATACCGTGGAGTACTGTTCAGGAATTGAGAAAGATGGAGACTTTACATCTTTTATATTTACCTGTATGGAGCTGAAATACATTCTTCTTAGTAAAGTCTCACAAGAATGGAATAATAAATATCCAATGTACTCAATCCTAATATAAAACCAATACATAAATGATTAAATGTTCATACGAACCATAAAACACAAATATAGTCTAGTACAGGGGTGGAAGGAGGTGGGAGGGGAGATTGTCAGAGGAGGGAGGGTATGAGGTGGGATCTCACCTAATGTACACATTGTGAGGGTGTATAACACGCCCCCTGGGTGAGGGGCTCTTTTAGAAATGGAATTTTACTCTGGAAGTGAGAAGAATGTAACCTAAAATTTTGTATCTTCATATTAAGAAATGGAGAAAAAGAAAATTCAGATTCAAAAAGAAAAAAAAGGGAGGGGTTAGATGATAAATTCAAAACTAACCAATGAATAGCCACATTAAATTTGAATGGTCCAAACTCCCCCACTTTAAACATAGACTTTGCCAGGTCAGAAGAAAAGAGAGACTTAACTCCATGCCAATATGAGAAAGAATTTTTTGAAAATAGCAGCTTTATTCAGATACAACTCACATACCATATCATTCACTCATTTAAAGTACACTGTTAATGAATGAAAGAATGTTGAAATTAAAAAATAAACCATACATTGACAATGTTAAATACTCAGAAATAAATCTTCCAAAGATGTGCAGGACTCATGAACAGAACACTACAAAATATTGCTGAGAGAGAGAAACTTAAAACATATAAACGTAGCCATACATTTCACTGTAGCTTGGAAAACTCAATATTGTTAGTGCCAATTCTTTCCAATTGTACAGAATCAAGGTAGCCCCTATCAAAATCTCTGCAGTCTGTGTTTTTGGAAACTGACAAGATGATTCCAAAACTCATATGGACATACAAATGAGTAAAATAACCAAAGCAACTTTGAAAAAGCAGAAAGTTCATGAGTTCACATTTCCTAATTTCAACACTTAGGAAGTCATAGTCTTTAAGACATAGGACAAGCATAATGATAGACAGATGGGTTGGTGGAATAGAATAAAGCGTCCAGAAATAGATCCACCTATATATAGACAAGTGATTTTTGATAATACAAATGCACATGAAACTTAGTGAAGAGCTATAGTCTTTCAACAAAGGGTGATAGGACAATTGAATATCTATTTGCGAAACATGCATTCATTACACCGTAAATAAAGTGCTTAAAGTGATATAGCTTCATAAGACAAAAATCTTTGTGACTTTGAGTTAAGCCAATTATTTCTTAGATTTGATACCAACATTATGATCCATAAAAGAAAACTACTGATATATTTTACTTCGCCAAAATTAAAAGCTTGATATTGTTAGGCCAAGATAATAAAATGACTACTTAGTTGAGCTGTTATTCAAGAGTGAGTGTGAAATAGGGACATATTCAGACAAAGTAAAAATGCACCTGGTTACCACTTCCAGACCATCCCTGTAACAATGACCAAAGCACCATTTTGAAGAAGGAAATTGCACCAACAATGAAGGAATAGAAGAAAGCAAAAAGCAACAAGTTGTAAACACAAAGTGAATATTGCCTGTATAAATTAAAATTATTAATTACCTTAGGATTAGAAAAAAAATAAAATACTAAACCATAGCATTGGCTTAAGATATAGGAGTTAAGTCTGTTTAAGGCATGCAGTAGCTAGAAAAATATATTGATCAACTTCAGACTTTGTTAATTTAAAAAATGATAATTTTTTGAGCAGTTAGTGAAAAATAATGATATAATGTATAATATACAAAGATACGTAAAGGAACTTGGAATTTTAATTCAATAAAAAGCAAGAAAGGGGTGAACAGGAAGAAAAAGTATAGAAATAGTTTACTACTTATCAATTGCAGAAAGTATGAATAAATCAAAAACATTTGTTAAAAGACAGTTTCTCAAGAAAAAAGTGGATTGAGAGACAGAATAAAAAAATTAACGGCAGATACAAGTTGAACTTCGTGATAAAGTTTGTTATGTTATTTTCTTTGTTGTGTATGTGTTTGAAAACCTTTCTGCAAAATGTTCAAAATTAAATTTTTCTTCATAATATTTTGTCATGAATTTTAAAGTGTAAGAACAATAACAGTAAATAGATTGGCTTAAAAATTAACATGTTGTATGCTTTTTTACAGAAGAAATATTTAGAAAACACTTTATAGAGTGTTTGAAAGTGAAAAGAAAGAAAAATACTAATTAAAGGGAAGTGACTATGGAAAAATTAATTTTTGGTGGATTATAAAGTTAAAAATGTATAAAGACAGTTTAATGATTAACAATAATTCAATAGGAAAATAGATTTCATTACAAAAATTACCTTACAAAAAAATTACTTTCCACACCAAATTTACTTTTTCTTTTTTGGAGACAGAGTCTCACTTTGTCACCCTGGGTAGAGTGCTGTGGCGTCACAGCTCACAGCAACCTCAAACTCTTGGGCTTAAGTGATTTTCTTGCTTCAGCCTCCCAAGTAGCTGGGGCAAGTATAATGATAGGCATGGGACAGGCACCTGCCACAACATCTGGCTATTTTTTGATTGTAGTTGTCATAGTTTTTTGGCAGGCCTGGGCTTGATTCAAACCTACCAGTTCCGGTGTATGTGGCTGGCACCATAACCACTGAGCTACAGGAGCCAAGCCCAAAATACAATTCTTAAAGGGATGAAAAAGTACTTGGTCTGCATTTTCCTGATCAAAGCAATCTAATAGTAACCAGCAATGCGATTATTTCCTCCATCTTCATGACCACTTGAATAGTCACCGAAATCCTAAACTGTGCACCGGGGTGTACATATCTAGAATATGGGTGAGAGAAAAATAAAAAACAGACCTAAAGAAAACTGCATCCAAATAGACAGTAGGCTCCCTCGTGCATTTCCAGTGCACACCTACTATTTTGTTAGGGGCATAACAGTCGGGTTCACACTGCAGGGTGCTGACTTTCAGGGAGCTGATGTTTGCTGTTCCTGATATTTGGTGGGGTGAGAGGCAATTCGATGTGCTGGTGAGAAGCCAGGCAGCAAGACAGAGGTGGTTTGTGTACTCAGCTCATTGTTTACCAGCCCTGTTATCTGGACATGTTACCTAACCTCTCTGACCCATAGTTTCCTTCTCTGTTAACTGGGTTGACGTATCTGCTTTATGGAGTTATTGTGGGAACTAAATAAAACACACACATACACACACATGTTGTTTAGCAGAGTGTAATTGTGAGCTGCTGTGTTGTATTGGACAAAAAGAAGATATGGCGAAAATGTGAGCATTTTATCCAAGAATTGGTAAAACTGTGTTTTAAAAGTCTTGTTCTTCTTCTTCTTATTATTTATTTGACATGATTTATTTCTACTTGCCCTGAGCTGTTTGTGAGAATGAAAGGTTTTTAAAAATCTGAATTTCCAAACTATTTGTATAGTTATTTTGAAGTTAGCTACATTGCTGAATTTTTCTATTGTTTTTGATAACTTGCAAGTAACTTGGTAACTTGGAAGTAATGAGATTTGTATTTTTTTTTTTTTACAAACCATTGGGATTTTTAAGTTATCATAATTGTACTAGCTAGGATCTTCAACTTTACTAGGAGTGGTGGTAATAAGTACACTTATCTCATAATTGATTTGTAGATAATGCTTTTGTTTCCTCATAAAATTGATAT
>CAUYQV010024218.1:0-22175 GCA_963574575.1 Galagoides demidoff | reverse complement strand
TTGGAGGTTGCTGTGAGCTGCTGTGATGCCATAGCACTCTACCCAGGGGGATAACTTGAGGCTCTGTCTCAAAAAAAAAAAAAAAAGTTGATACTTGAAATTATTCTTTCATTTGGTATACCCTTATTGATTGAATCCGATCAAGGAACACATTTCTTTTATTATTTTTTCTTTCTTTCTTTTTTTAAAATTGAGACAGAGTCTCACTTTGTTTCCCTCTGGAGAGTGCTGTAGCCTCATAGCTCATAGCAACCTCAAAGGCTTGGGCTCAAACAATTCTCTTGCCTCAGGCTCCCCGGTAGCTGGGACTACAGACACCTGCCACAACACCTGGCTGCTTTTTTTGTTTGTTTCTTTGTTTACCACTCTCCTACTTTTAGAGTTTCAACCTAAAAGCCCCTTTGCACGTGGCCAGCACCCTAAACACTGAGCTATAGACACCACCCAAGGAATACTTTTCACAGCAGAAATTAACCATCTTTTGCAAAGGCTCTGGGGCACTCATTAAAATTTCATACTCCATATCATCCTCAATCCTCAGGACAGGTAGGACATAAAACCTAGACATAAAGAGAAGTTTGGCAAAAACATGTCAAGACATTGGACTTAAATGTCCAGAAACACTACCTTTGGCCCTTATTAAAATCAATAATACCTCATATAGGACACATGGATTAACACCCTTTGAAATAGCGTTTGGTCACCCAAAGTGTACTGTCATCCCTAAAACTCCTGGGTTGACTGGAAAGTATAACCACCTGAGTGAACAATTTGATATTATGGCTAGCTATATACAGGCACTGATTCATGTCCTTGGAACATATTATCAACAGGTGAAAAAACATGGACTTCAACAACTTATAAGCCTTGCCATCCCTTTCAACCAGGAGATCGTGTTTTTAGATGATCAAAATTTTTAGAAGAAAACATGAACCGTCACCCCACTCGGAAGGCCCTGATGAAGTACTGTTAACCACCTAAGCTGTCACAAAAATAGAAGGAAAAACCCTCCTGGATTTACTTCAGATGCTCCAGAATACACTGAGACAGTGGGAGATCGACCCCTACAAGTGACCTGAAAGTAAGGATTTCCAGGGCCAATCCCCAGGCTTCTGAAGCAGATGACTCCAGGAAGGAGACAGCTATTTCCCAAGATCACAGATCAAGAAACCTCATTTAATCTATATTCCTTGCCTTTTAAACTCCCCAATGGTCACTTTTAAATAATTTTTCCTTTAGGCATCCCCTACTTTTAGAAATAACACATTAGAAGCTGAGTAGAAGTTGCCTCAATCTATCCCATTCTCTCTTTCATCTTCCATTATGGTTCTTCTTGTAAACTATGGATTACTCTTACTAACCCTTACTGTTTTTCCAGCAGGTCAAACGCAGACCTGGCCCCCTTTGTAGCAGTCTTTCAAATCCTGGCCACACTGGTTATGCCAACATCTAGATCATGCAAAGGAACCAGAATTTTTATTTCTGCCAATATGAGTGTCTGGTGGAACCAATCTGGAAAACAGAAGTATGATAGGATGTGGCATCCACAGCCAGATAAGAAGTAACATAGTCTTCACCTAATGCTGAGATAACTACATATAGAAAAAGTTTTGAGGAAACTCAAGAGCTCTCTTTTGTTCAGGTAAAGTCACAAGAAATGAATTTTCCCCTGTGCATTGAAAATCAAAATGATGCTGGATCTTTGGTAGGTGATGTCCTGGAACAATATTATGATCAAATCTTACAGTTTGATTCCACAAACGACATTCTTACACCTCTCACAGAGATCATTGATAATAACAATACTTATCAAATCACCATATGTTGTGAACAGCCCACAGACCAGGCCTGTGCAACTTGGGATAGTTGACTCTCTCTCCTTGTTAAACTGCCAGGCATTAGCAATTATGTTAGGATAAACCAAAAGTCTGGATGAACCTGGTTAGGTGACAGCATCAAGACATATAACTGCCGAAACCACACAAAAGGCCTTTTATATTAAATATTCCCTAACCTGTTCTGTTCCTAAAAATTGACAGGGACCACTACAGGTCCAGTGTCTCATACCTGTAATCCAAGGACTTAGGAGGCCGAGGTTGGTGGATTTCCTGAGCTTATACATTCAAGACCAGCCTGAGTGAGAGTGAGACCTCATCTCTAAAAATAGCTAGGTGTTGCGGGCACCCGTAGGTCATTCAGTAGGTTGCTGGCCACATACTCCCAGGCTGGCAGGTTTGAACCAGGCCTGGCCTGCTAAAACAATGACAACTGCAAAAAAAAAAGCGCCAGGCATTGTGGCAGGCTCCTGTATTCCCAGCTACCTGGGAGGCTGAGTCAAGAGAATCACTTAAGCCCAAGAGTTTGAGGTTGCTGTGAGCTGTGACGTCAGGCAGTCTACAGGTGGTGGCAAAGTGAGACTCTTTCTAAGATAAAATTAAGAAAACAAAAAAGAAATTTGTAAAACAGTGAGTACATATGAATGGTATAATTGCATTTTGTAACATATTAAGAAGCTCATAATATATAACATAGGAATAACTATAAAGGTACAGACTTAGGTAATGTTGGATAATTATGACAGTTCTTTAGATAGGAAGTATTGGATATTCTGAAAAATCTTGTTTGTTCTTTATTTCAACTATATCTTTTATACATCTTTACTCGTTTTTAATGAGTTGGGAACTGTTTGATAAATTGAAGCAGTACACAGATTTTAAAGTTTTGCCATTTATGATGGTGTTTTCATAATCAATAATGGCTGCTTGATTTTTTGGTATACCTTCTCATACTTGTTTTCATTCAATGCTCAGAGTGTTTATGGCCTGAGCAGTTGTATTAAGGGCCTTGACGATGGCACAGGACAATGGACTGATTTTCAGATTGAGTCCAATAGCTATTGTTGGTATGACAAAAATGGCTAAACTGTTATATTTAGTGAAAAGTTCCAGACCCAAAGATAAAATCATTATGAGGGGCAAGATGAAAGAATAAGGGAGATCCAATTCATGCAGTTAATGTGGCCTCTATTCCACCTTGTGTACAGGTGGGCTGAGATTCGTGAGGCAGGAGAAATTCACATAGGGGCTATGGCGGAGGTAATAGCAGCAGCTGCCATTTACTTCCTCAGTTAAAGCCACATTTACCAGCATGATAAGCTGAAGTGCGTCCATCTCAGCTTTGGAGAGGTTGTGTGTGTCATACAGGTTGTTAGACAATGCCATGCCAATGCTGCTGCTGCCAGAAAACAGCCCCTTTCCTCCAGAAGCCTGCTTCATTACCTGGGTGGCCATAACTGTATTCCTCCTTCCTCAGTGAGGTCGGACAGGTCACCCCGCATCACAGATCTTTCTCCCACTACTTTCCTTTGTTGCTGGAGTTGCACAGGAGGGAAGGGAGATGGTGGACAAGTTGGGCCCAGGGGCCCAGGAGTGCAACTGCTGAGGGTGCTCTGACCACTGGCCCTGGGTCTTCTCCCAGCCAGCAGAGCATCCGTGGCTATCGCCGCAGCTGGTGTCTGGGGTCCGTGGCCTCGGTGGTGCTCACCTTTACCTTGTGGGAACTGCACATGCCAGCGCCTTATTTTAAATAATGTCACAACGTGGTGACAGTTTATGACATTTTAAATTTAAAAGTTAAGATCCTAAACTTATTCTTTTGGATACTGTGCTTTGTCTTTTGCTTTGCCTCTTTCCACTCCTATCTCCTCCTCAAGATGGGCATCTTTAGGGTGGGAGATAAATTTAAAAAACAATAAGGAGGAGAGACAGGTGGGAAGGTCACATGGCATCTAAACCACCAGACTGTCTGTGGGTCTGCGAGCCTTCTAGGCTCTATCCCAGATGACTCCATCTTCTTCTCTCTACATGTGCTTTCAAGAGATGTGAAAAAGCTCAGTTGCTCAGTGGGTCCTGTACATAGGGTGACAGAAGAATTTCTTTAGGTCAAGATTAGGATACAAAAGCATAAGGTTATTTTATATTAGAGAGTGGGTGGAAGCCATTACAAAGAGCAGGGAGTGAGTGAGGAGAAGATAGGAGTGGAAAGAGATAAAGCAAAAGACAAAGGTAGTATCCCAAAGAAAGCAAGGAAGAATGCCCAGGCTGAGGTCAGATGGGTGTCTGGATTTAAGGGGAGGGGGTAGTTAATGCAGCCGATTTCACAATGTATTCTGACTGTGAGTGGTGTGTCCATTTTCCTCAGCAAAGGCTGAAGACAATCATTTTTCTAGGTATTTTCCATCCTTAGCGGTGATTGTTCATAGTTCCATGTGGGACACTCAGGAATCACTTGAGGCATAAAGGAACAAACACTGAAGACAAAATAGCTCAGAAAATGTAAAGAAAAAGAATTTCCATTTTCTTTTGGTTGGTTTGTTGGGTTTAATAATGGTTTGTGAAAAGAGAAATCCACAGAGGTGAGGGAGCTGGAGGCAAGAGAAAGGAGGCAGGCTGAGAGATTTTAGTCCTTCCTGAAAACCTATGAATTTGTGTGTCTTTCTATGTACCTATATACATACACATATGTATATATACTTTTTGAGAAGTGAAAATGATGTTTTCATATATTCAAAGAGGCCAAGAGCCAAGGCTCAATTCTATCATCCTATCTCTCTGGGAGGTGGAGGTGAGTGGATTGCTTTAGCTTGGGAGATCAGAACGAGCAAGAGCAACACTCTCTCTCTATTAAGAATATAAAAAGTAGCTAGTGCTTTATTTGGTGTGTGTGGGGGGGTCCTATAGTCCCAGCTACTTGGGAGGCTGAGGCATGAGGATTGCTAGAGCCCAGGAGTTTGAGGTTGCTGTGAGCTATGACATTCCTGAAATGTAGTTTGGGGCAATAGAGTGAGACAGTAGCTCCAAAATAGGCATTTAAATAATGAAAATACTTATCAGCTATTTTATTTTTGCATCTCCTCTCTCTTTGTAAATTTTAGATTAAAACGAGGGTAGAAATGATTAGGTTACATGGTTGGTGTTTGTGTGGACAATTTCTTGTTGTAGATGTGCCCCTCACCTTAGAGGTGTGCCATATACTTTTTTTTTTTTTGAGACAGAGTCTCACTTTGTGGCAATTGGTAGAGTGCTGTGGTGTCACAGCTGGCAGCACCTCCAACTCTAAGGTTTAGGCAATTCTCTTGCCTCAGCCTCACAAGTATTTGGGACTACAGGTGCCTACCATAATGCCTCGCTAGTTTTTGTTGCAGTTGTCACTGCTGTTTTAGATGGCTGTGGCCAGGTTCAAACCCGCCACCCCAGGTATATGGAGCTGGCACCCTACCCACTGGGCCACAGGCACAGCCCTGCCATATACTTTTTACATTGTGCATCTTAGGTTAGAGCACACCAATCTCCCTCCCACCTCCCCTCTAATTTTTATGATTTCACTCTAAAGACCAACGATTCTTGTAATTTATAAGAATAAATTGGAGTTGGATTTTGCTTTTGTAACCCAGGAATGCAAGCCTCTGGATCCCTTTCAGCCTAATTCTCTAACATATATTTAACACTCTACGGGAGGGCTGGTTTTCCCCTGCATTTTCCAAAACTATAGCAAGCTGGGTGTCAATGTACCTCATTTGTTTCCTCAGCCTAACTCTTGTAGGGCTTGCAGTCAAATCTTAAATTTTCAGTTTCATTCTCATTTTTCTAAATGCTAAACTTTCCATCCAATTTACATTATTGATAGTGTCAAACTCTGCCCAAATAGAGTGGAACCACTTAAAACAATGAACCCCTTACCCTCTCCCACCGTATGACCCACCTAAGATAAGGTCAACCACCTATCCTACTTCACTGGATGTCTCACACCTCGGAAATGTAAATAGGCCAACACCCACACTTACAACAGATGTCCAGCCCAGGAAGGGAATGTCTATATCCCCACCTTTCTGATCTTTAAACACTCCCTATCTTCCACCCCCATTTGCCATTACCCAAGTGTAGATTTATTCCCCAGAGGTTGGAAATCTTACCCCACCTGCACCCAAGAGGAATAAAGGCATTTGAATTGCACACATTGGGCCTCCTTTTTCCTTTTATCTCCTGTCTCAGAATAATCTTTCATCTTTGGCTCCATAACCTCTCAATTATCAATTGTTTTTCTCTTTATTTCTTAGTTCAAACAGATGCAGTATTTTTGTTATTTGTCATTTCTTTATGTAACAGTGGGTGATTGTTTTATAAATTGTTGGTTTTTATAAGTTTCTGAACATGACTCATAAGAAGAAAGAAGAAAATAATCCTGTGATACTCTGATCAAAATCTTTGTGCCTTTACTCCTTATATTTTGCTGAGGCAGACACTTTTTGCCAGAATGTCTTTGCATTGACACTCACTCCTCATTGGTAATTGTACAGGATGATGTGTCCTCAGTCACCCTTTTGTCACTTGTCATTCCAGGGCTTCACACTTGTCTGAGGATGACCTAAGATGCCCAAAGCATCCATGTTTACTGGAGTGTTACATAAATATCAATTCCTAGCACATAGCTGTCCAGTGGATAGCCTGAAATACGGGGATGGAGCCTCTTAGGGGAGTGAATGAATGCCTTTCAGCTTGAGAGTAGTCTCTTAGTATATCTTTCATGTAAACAGCTAACCCATTGGGACTTTAATTTTTTTCTTTTTTGGAGACAGTCTCAAGCTGTCACCCTAGATAGCGTGTCATGGCTTCACAGCTCACATCAACCTCAAACTCTTGGGTTTAAGCGAATCCCTTGCCTCAGCCTCCCATGTAGCTGGGAATACAGGCACCCACCACAATGCCTGGCTATTTTTTGGTTGCAGTTGTCATTGTTGTTTAAAAGATCCAGGCCAGGTTTGAACCTGCCACCTTTGATATATGCGGCCAGTGACCTGCAGATTCAGCTACAGGTGTCACCCAGGACTTTAATTGTATTTAATACCAGCCTCAATCTTCATTTCTGGGACATATTATTGTTTAGTGAGAGATTTGGGACCAAAAATGAGAGGTTATTCTGAGACATTGTTCCCGGAAGATGAGGCAGAAAGAGCACTCAAACACTATGTTTATCAGAGGAAGGGCTTTATTTCAGCTGGCAGAACTTACAGCATAGAAGAATTCAAATTGGCCATGTTCTCCAACTGGCTTGGTCTTTCCCTTTTCATCTCCAGTCAAAAAATTCCAACCCACAGGTACCTTTCTCATTGGTCATTTTGAATCAAGCAGAAGATAGGACTCTGCAGTTGTATCCTGGTGGTCTCCTTGAGAAAACCTGTTCTCCCAGATCTCACGCATCCCAGGAATCCTCTCTTATTCCTCATTTTCAGGACTCCACATATATGTTAATTTGAGGTCTCAATAGCAGCTTGTTCCTGTCAGAGGCAGTATTAATCACTCTTCACATTCGACTTTGCATATTTTCTACAAAATCTAGGGCATAGAAGTATTTCTGATCTGTCCTATAGTTTCTTTCCCAGTTCTTTCTGCTACAGCACCCTTGCAGGGGGTTTCAGGCAGTAACCTTCAGACTCACCTGGCAGGACTTTCCTATTTCTCTGGTCTGGACCAGCATTCTTATTTCAGGCACTGTGACTCCTCTCGGGTTCTCTACTCAGGCCTTAATTGTATCATGGTGGTAAGCCAATATAAGTACAAGTTTTGACTCTTCCCTGTGTTACACATAGAGTACTGTATCTGATTAAGAGCACAAGCTCCCTTCTGGGTGACTTCGCATTCATAGAAGCTATAAAGGAGTCACTCTCTGTCCTATCTCAATGGCATGGCTACACAGATTACATCCCTCCTCCCCTCTTCCTAAAGTCCAATTAAGACAAGTCCCTGGAGGAGCTTCAGGCTTCAGCAGTGTGCCAACTAGCCCAGCTGCCAGTATGTGGCTGGAACAAGGCATGTTGACTATCTTAAAAGTTACCTTTGCTTCCCACAGGGCATTAAAGCTCTCTTCAGCTAGTTGTGATGAATCCAGGCAAGGATTTCTTCCACCTTTGCTGCCATGCATGTGGTCAAGATGATGGTATAAAGTCCCTGCTGCCTTTTTTTTTTTTTAAAGCCGTGTGTATGCATATGCGTCTGCATGTGTGTGGTGTACACCCATCTGTGCTTGCAAAGGCCTAGTGGAGGCTGCAGCAGAGGCAGGGGCAGGGGTTTCCTGGCTCATCTGCTCTTCTTGCTTTGGTCAGCACTGCTGCTCAGAGCCCTTCTGGGTCTACCTTGGTTTGAGGAGGACCAGGTTCTAATCTTTGACCTAGACATGATCCCTTGATCCCCCAGAGAGAAAGGATGTACTGACACAAAAGACTAAGACTAAGCAAAACATGGTTTACCCAAAAGGAGATCTTTCTTGTACTCTTCCTAGTGCTTCTGTCTGCTCAATTCAGTCTGTTCCCCCTAAGTAGCTTCATACAATGGTTTGGGAGTCTGTATGTTTCACACAGTCTTTCACCCCATGGCTTTCATCTGGATTCTGCATGACCTCAGCCACTTTGCATACGTTTGTGGCCTTCTGGCTCCCTTAAGTGACAGGGATGAAGTCAAGGTTGGGTTCAGTGTAAGAGAATAAAACCATTTAGGAGTTACCTACAAATCTACAATTTCTGGATTTCAAGGCTAAGGTTTAGACAATGAGAGCATGAGTATTCCTACTTAAACACTTAGCACAGTTCTTAAGATAATGCCTAGTTTTAAGAGTCCCTACAGAACTACTCCACATTTTTGGAAACTTAGAGTAAATATTTGTGAACATCAGTTGGGTGTGAGGCCACTTATGTGGTTGTGTTACACTGACATCATATACTGGGAAATTCTCATTCAAGTTCTAATTTTCCTGAGGTATCTGCTGTGTCTATAACATTTAATGCTGCACAGATTTCTCCAGTGAAGCCAACAGGCGACCTTTGTTGAACCTTAAAGTTGCAGAACAAATATAACTACAAGACATAATTCTATACTCATTGCCCAAGAATCGCCTAAGCCCAAAAGATTGAGGTTGCTGTGAGTTGTGACACCATGGCACTCTACCAAGGGTGACAGTGAGATTCTGTATACAAAAAAAAAAAAAAACTTCTGTACTTTTTGCCCAGTCTGTTAATTTCATTGAACAGATCAGTTTAATAAAACAGCTATGTCTCAGTTTATGAGTTGCTATTTCTGATAAGGCTGGAATCTAATACACGTGGGCCACAGTTTTTTCCCTTTTTAACCATTTTTCTCTCTTTAATTTCTCTCTTTACTAAAGGCAAAATATAGCAGAACTAACTCAGTTGCCAAAATAACCTGTACCTTCAGTAGACTAGGTTTGATTATTTGCATGAAGGGCAGCAAGAATAATTATTAGCGACCTACCCTTTTCTTCCCTTTAAAATTGGCTTTTCTGAAACTTTTTATAAAAAAATCTCAGGTTAGACTTGAAAGCCTTCCACAAGCCCAGGTTTCATCTGTGCCATTAAACAGCTGTATGCATTAGGTAAACTCCTCTTCTCTTGAAGTCCCCAAGCAAATTCAGATTTCGGGACCTGTCAGAAAGCACTTATTTACTTACCACAGACCAGGAAATGTTATTGATGGGTATTTGGCCAGTTTTTCCAAAGCGCTTTTTTTATTGGCCTTGTAAAGTCACCCTTAATTCCTTAGCAGTTTGGACTCCTCTGAGAATGCTATTCCAGTCAAAGCCTTGGTAAAATAATCAGTGCCTTTCTTACATCCTATAGAACAAAACAGATTCTTATTGAAGTTATGCAAATAACTGTATTGTCAGAAATTAAGAATACTTACAAATGGCTTTCAAATTCTAGAGAGATCAAGAAGAGAGAAAAAAATAAATGTTTCAAGTTCTGCCTATAAGTACATACATTGTAGAAAGCTACAAATAGCTGAAGAGACAGAAAATGGCTTTTGTGACTTCTGTAAAACAGAACACAGACTGGATCACCAGTGTTGCAAAAAAAATGCCCTAACAAATCAGCCCCTCTCCATGTAACTGATTTCACTTGGGCTTAGGTGATTCTCATGCCTCAGTCTCCTGAGTAGCTGGGACTACACGTGCCCATCTCAACACCTGGGTATTCTTTTGTTGTAGTTTAGCCAGGGCTGGGTTCGAACCGCCACCCTTGGGATATGGGGCCAGTGCTGTATTCACTGTGCTACATGTGCTGCCCCAACATGTTAGCTTTCTAATTAAAGTTCTAGCAGTTTGCTTTTAGGCCAAAGGTATCTAATTTCCAAGGACATCAGAAATTTGAGTTTGAGAGAATTTATCAGCCTCTCCTAATATTTCTTTTGACAGGCAAAGTTTGAACTCAGAGAGTTATAAAAAATAATTTCTGTGGGTGATGCCTGTGGCTCAGTGGGTAGGGCACCAGCCCAATATGCAAAAGGTGGCAGGTTTGGCCCTGGCCAAACTGCAACAGAAAAAATAGCCAGGTGTTGTGGCAGGCACCTATAGTCTCAGCTCCTCAGGAAGCTGAGGCAAGCCCAGGAGTTGGAGGTTGCTGTGAAGTGTAACCCCACAGCTCTCTACCCAGAGCTCAAACTCTTATTGACCCTATACACTAACACAGACCAATATTTTAGAATATTGGAAAATACATATCAACATAATCCGCACAAAATTTGGCTGCCATTTCATATTTGACAATGTTTCCTATACATTTTCAACAAACTAATTAAACCTAATACATCTTTCTCAGATTTTCAGTGGTCTTGATATATCAAAAAGACCAAATTTAGAGTTTTTATTTTGGAAGGATTGTCAAATATCAAAGGCTTATAACATTTATTTGTTCAAGCAAGATTACAAACCAAAAGATTCTAAAAGAAATTATGTACATAGTCAATTGGATCACATGTAAATTCCTTTACAAATGCCCTTTTATTGTTGTATCTGGCACAGCAGAGAAAGATAGACTTAGACTCCACTTAATGCAAAATTAAGCAGAAATTTATTACACCTGCACAGGGGACTGCTGCTTTGAAAGGCAGTCTGTGGCAAAGTGGAAGGCAGGTTGTTTTTTATACTTTTTTTTTGCATAGCTCAGCACGCAAACAAATACAGAAGTGGAATGTTACGATTAGCTTAGGGTGAGGATAACACAGTTTAAGTAAGTTTCCAAGAACTTGGGACTTTCCATTAGGGGCTTTTCTTGGAATCCACCTCTCCCTCTGTACTTCACTATTGTAAGGTCTCTTCTCAGTATTTAACCCCCCTTCCCTCAAGGGGGCTGGGACCAAAGGACTCAGGAGAAGTTTCTTTTTCAAGGATTAGGGGTGTGCTCACCACATTCCCTACTGGTTTTAGTGGGGAATCAAATCCTTGATTCATTTGAGTTATGGAGGGTGGGTGGGTTGGTAGTGGGTACACTGATGGGTTTGGTTTAAAAAGAACAGTTTTACAGATTTAAATCTAGCTCTTGCATATGCTATTAATTGATTTACTACATACAAGTTAAGAGTGAGGGGAAGTAACCATATGAGGAGGGGTCTGGTTAGGGCAGTTAAGAGGGTGGTGAGCCTTCCCTCTTTTCCCAAAGTTCAGTCCAAAGTTTAATTAAGATCCTTGAGGAATTTTTTCAGGCTTCAGCTGTGTTTTGACTAGCCAGCTTCTAGTATGTGGTTGGAGCAGGGCATGTTGACTGTCTTAAAAGTTACCTGGGCTGTTTCTTAAGAGACGATGAAGTTCTATTTAGTCTGCTGTGTTGACTTCAAGTGAGGATTTTTCCATTCTTGTTGCCGTGAGTGTAGTCAGGATGATGGTGTAAAGTTTTTTCTGCCCTGGTCAGGGGAAACAGGTTCTGATTTTGGATTTAGACTTAATTTCCTTGATTTTTTTCAGTGAGAAAGATATTCCTTCTAGGGTTTTCATTTATTTAATTCAGTCCTTTTCCAGCTCTTTTTTAGGAGTCTCTGATAAATTGCAGAGGATTGACAGAGGTCTTTTTGAACAACATTAGTGGCAAGGCCCATGTTTAATTAATCTTTGCTGCCTGGTAGAGTTTACCAATTTTTGCTTTTATGATTCTGTTTATGCATTTTACTTTATTTAACTTTCGAGGCTCATAAGTTACATATAGTTTCCAGGTGTGATATTTTTAGTTTAATTTTTAGTTATTATTTGCATTCTTTCTGTTATGAAGGCTAGTTCATTGTTAAATTTAAACTAAAATAGTAACATAAACTATGGGATGATTTCTCTGGGTAACACTTAGGTTCAGCAGATAACATTTAAAACTGCACAAGTTTTGCCAGTGTAGCTAACAGGTGATCATTGTTGAGTCTTAAGGCTTTAGAGTAACTATAACTACTGTATATAATTCTATACTCTTTGGTCAGTCTTTTAGTTTCATTTAATAAATCGGTTAAGTAAAACAATTATGTTTCACTTTATGAGCTGACATTATAGGCAAGGCTGGGATTTAATACAGGTGGGCCACAGTCTTTTTTTTTTTTTCTTTTTCTTGAACTATTTTTCTCTCTCTGATTCCTCTTTCCATCAAATTAGTTGTCAAAATAAACTGTATCTTCAGCATACTGGTTCTGACAATTTGTATAGCATGCAGTAAGAATAAGTAATTATTAGTCATTTAGGCTCTCCTTTAAAATTGGCTTTGCTGGAATCTTTTATAAGGGATCTCAGTTGCACTTGAAGCCCAGGTCTCATCTGTGCCATTAGATGCCCGTATGTATCAGGTCAATTTTTCTTCTCTTGAGGTTCCTAAGCACACTTTGATTTTCAGACTTGCCAGGAAGTCACCTTTGTTACTTACCACAGATCAGAAAACATTATTAATGGGTATCTTGCCAGTTATTTTTTCAAAGGGCTTTTTATTGGCTTTATAAAGTCAATTTTAATCTCTTAGTGAAGTCTGGACACCTCTGGAAATGCTGTTCCATTCAAAAGCTTGGTAAATCAATCAGTGTCTTCATTATTCTATAGAATAAAGTGGATTCTTATTAAACTTATGCAAGTAACTGTATTGTCAGGAATTAAGAATACTTACAAATGGTTTTCAAATTTTAGAGAAATTAAGGAGAGAGAAAAAAATACATGTTTCAGATTCTGCTCATAAGTCATACTTGAAAAGCTATAAATAGCTTAAAAGATAGAAAATGATTTTCTTGATTTCTAGAAAACAAAACACAAAGAATCAGCAATATTTCAAACTATAACAAATCAGTTTAGTTCCATGTAACTAGGTTAATAATACTCATAGACATGTTAAGAGAGTAGGAATTTGAATTTAAGAGAATTTGTCAGTCTCTCTTACTATTTCTTTTCTCTTTTTGTAAAGATGAATTAAAATTATTACTGATAATAAACATTAAGACAGATCAATATTTTACACTTTAGGACAGACTAATGTTTTATAATATTGGAACAAACATATCACTATAATTCATGCAAAATTAATTACCATTTCATATTTGACAATGTTTCCTATACATTTTAATGAATCAAGTTTAATTTCTTCTTCTCAAATTTTCAGTGGTTTTAATATTTTGAAAAGATGAAATTTAGAGTTGTTGTTTGTTGTTTAGTTGGCTCAGGCTCAGTTTGAATCCATCAGCCTTGGTATATGTAGCCAGCACCACACCACAGTGCTACAGGTGCCGAGCTCTAAATTTAGAGTTTTGACTTTGGAAGTTTTGTCAAATATCAGAGGATTAAAACATTTGTTTAAACAAGATTATAAGTTAAAAGATTTTAAAGAAAATACATAGTTAACTGGATTACATGTCAACTTCTTTATAAGTTTTATTTAACCTGCACAGACATTTTACAAATATTTTAGACTTTTTTAATCTTTGTTTTGCCTTTCACTCTTCTATATATAACTATTTTGTTTCAGGATAAATTTATGACATATATATTTTTTAAAAATATAATGCCATTTCTTTTGCTCTCAAAGAAATATATTTCTATAGAGCAGGATCCCAGTTCACTATGAAGCTAATTATTCACTGAGACAAAATGATACTGAGAAGGTTTAAAAAGCAAGAATTTTTTTTCTTTGACAAAGACTTAGTTTCTCTAACAATTTAAATGGCTAAATTATTACATTTTGAAATTCTTTTAAATTTTTAATAAACATTTAAAATTGATATGCACCATTTTCCAACCATTTAAAATTCTTCATTTTTGTCTGAATTTTCCTTTTAAAAAGGCCAGTTACTTTAAGATAAAAAGTTTGCACAGAAGATTTTTTACACAAAATTATTTTCTTTTCTTTTATCCTTCCTTACTAAAACTACATGTTTATACTCATGTCTTTTTACACATCTCTCTCTCCCCTATTTACTGGTTCTTTTTATTTTTAATTCCAAACTTAGAAAATGAAAATTGTGTATACAATTTTAGTAAAGTTTTTCTAAAAGTTTATGATGCTAAAGGAGTTAGGTGTTTAACTTAGCCTTAAGATTTTATATGAACAGTGTGAGGTAGGGTAGTTAAACTTCATTTTCCAGAGGTGAAGAAGTTGTGGAATACACAAGAGGTTGTATTTTACCTTTTACTTCAGAGACAGTGTTACAAAAGTAGGTTCATTGTCAGAGCCTGCTCTTCCCCTGCGTGTTCATTTCTCTATTGGTGACCTGCTGTCCCAGAGGATCACCGTGGGACCTTCATGTCACCCTGTCAGAGCCCTTCTCTCCATGTAATTAGTATAGGAGGGCTATTAGGGAAGAGAATGGCACCAGTCAGGGTGCTGGGGTATAGTCCCATCAGGGAACCAGAATGTTGCAGGAAAACAGTGGATTAAAATAAACAGATATTTATACTAACAATATAGAGGAAGGTAGAAGTCAGATGTTTCAAGGCATAAAATGCTGAGTTCTAGGGAAACTTTTTCTAAACTCTTGTATATTTGTTTTTCCTTTTTCTTCACTTCAATATAAGACTGTTTCAGGCTGAGACTAATTCTTTAATAAACACTGAACAAATGACACAAAATGGCACGGCAGACATAGGTCTGACATGAACAATGTCTAATAGTTTACATTCACACTTTTGTATTCTCAAAACCAGAACAGAATACCCTCTTATACAACTTTTAAGAGGCCTGTGGGTGATCTAACAGCCGGGGGTTTTATTGGACCCCTGCTTTCATTTTAATGGTGTTTCTGTTGACAGGTGTGAACACACATTTCTGGGAGTCCCTGACTGGACAGTAGGTCTGAGGCTCCTAATGGCTCCACAAGCTTCTGACAGGCCTGGCAACCTGAGATCACTGTCCAAAATTCCTGTCTTTTTGGCCTTCCTTTGGAGGCTCTACACAAATTACTACAATTAAATTCAACAGTTACATATTTACCCAAGAATTCACAACAAATCAGCACAGCAAAAATACCATGAATAATGAATGATATTATTGTCTGCAGACACTAGCCAAAAATAGATGTTAGAGTGGCTTACCTCCAGAGGTGGACTCATAGGTAAATTTAAGAATGATTGTCAGCCAGTCTCCTGAGGGCTCCAGGGACCCTGGGATATTTCCAGGGGGCATGTCCCCTCAGAGGGACCACAGCCTGCTCATATCCTGAAGGCCACCCGAGGATTGGTAGGATATGAGCCAAACAGAGTAATGCCAAGCAGCTGCTATTTTAAAAAGAAAAGAGGACTCTCCTTTTTTTTTTTTTTTCCGAGATGGAGCCTCAAGCTATCCCCCTGGGTAGAGTGCCATGGTATCACAGCTCATAGCAACCTCCAACTCCTGGGCTCAAGTGAGTCTTCTACCTCTGCCTCCCAAGTAGCTGGGACCACAGGCGCCCGCCACAACGCCCAGCCATCTTTTGGTTGCAGCCATCATTGTTGTTTGGCAGGCCCGGGCTGGGGATTCGAACCTGCCACCTTAGGTGTACGTGGCTGGCGCCTTAGCTGATTGAGTCACAGGTGCCAAGTCCCCTTTTTTTTTCTTAATGGGTAATTGACTTTGGGTTTTCTGCTGAGTGTCAACACCTTATTTCAAAATTATTCATAACAACCACAGTTTTTAGCAGCCAAAAAGAGGAACAGTTTTAACAAACTTTGTAGTAACTTTTTAATTGCCAGAAAGAGAGGATCTCAAATACAAGTGGGTTATTCACACTATAGTGTCAAAATAAAATGAGGAAGTACAAAAGGGCCATTTAAGAAAGATAGGAGTCAATTGGTACAGCACACTGCCAAACAGACCAAGATTCTAAAGCAAAACCAAATAGTAAAGTCCAACTCCCACCTGGAAAGTGATGTCAAGGGCAGTGGAAGACATCAGGGATATAAGAGAGAGAAGGTAAAAAGGCTAGTAATTTAATCAAATAATTTGGCAGGGTGAAGCAGGGGGACTGAGTTGGTCTTTCACCAAGGGCTGAGAAATTCTCAGTGGCTGCCCACTGGGTGAAAAGCGGCTCTTCTGCCCCAGCCACAACTAGTGGCTGTAGCTTAGGTTAAAGCAAATTGTACATTGTCACGTTGACAGACAAGAAAACAGAAATGTCAATACTCAAACTTGGAATTGACTAATCTTCAAAAGGAATTCTGACAAACCATTGGAAATGGCAGGAAAAACATAAATTTGACAAGTGGAAAGTACACCAGGAAGTAAGTGATATTGGACGCATAGAAACAAAAGGGATGCCCAGTCTCATAGATAGTAAATGATGAGTTTACTAGAAAAAGGATGATGAAGAAAAACTCAGAGACCTCTCCCAGATTGAAATTTAAGAGAGTTCCCTGAAAGAATTGATCTGTGATCCACTGGAGTAAGTGTTCAGGGTCAGTGGACTGGGGCCTTGTCCAGTCCTCAAGGAAACACTGAATAAAACACTGGAATTGACAAATAAAATACAAAAATTACTGACAGGTTTTGCACAATCTCCCCAACATAGGAAGGGGTGAACATGGTTAACAGGGACCTACCAGTGACTCACCCACTGTGAGTCCAGAGGAGGAAACCTGACAGACAGGGGACTCAAGACCCAGTGGGGATTAGACCATCCCGAAAGTGCCTGGTTTCATTTTCTCATTGTAGCCCTTGGTGCAGTAGCTGAAATCCGAAAAGTTACTGAGGAGACACTCTGAAGGAGTCAGCGGGGAGGATGGTCCCTGTCCCATTGCATGTAAATTATCAAGCAGATACTGGCAAACAAAGATGGACAAAAAGCAATGATACAGAAAATACAGAAGACTGATGAGACAGAAATAGATGTCTTGGAAAACACAGAAGACTGACAACCAGATGAGACAGGGAAATGTCTCTCCTATGCCTCAGGAACACACGTTCAGCTGTGTCCAGCTAGTCTAGTTCCCCCTGATTCTCTAGAGACCCAGACATACTTACCAGAAATTGGAATATTTGGGAACCTGTGCCCCAAATCCATGCATCTGAGGGCCCTGGGACAGAGGAACATCTCTCTAAGGCCTTCCCCTGGAGCCAGGGGTGTATCCAGGCAGGGTAGGGGGATGGGGGTGGTCTGAGTGGATCTCGCTGGGGCCTCCAAATGTTGCACCCAGCACAGCAGAGAAAGACAGACTTGGATTCCACTTAATGCAATATTAAGGAGAAATGTATTACACCTGCGTACGGGACCACTGCCTTAAAAGGCAGTTGGTGGTCAAGTGGAAGGCAGGTTGTTTTTTATACTTTCTTTTGTGTAGCTCAGTAAGCAAGGAAATATAGAAGTGGAACATTGCAGTTAGTTTAGAGTGGGGGTAAAACAGTTTATGTAAGTTTCTGAGAATTTGGGGCTTTCCATTAGGGGATTTTCTTGGAATCCATAGCTCCCTCTGTACTTCCTTATTTTAAGGCCTCTTCTTGGATTTAACCCCCCTTCCCTCCAGGAGGCTGGGACTGAAAGACTTAGGAGACTTTTCTTTTTCAAGGGTTAGGGGTTTGCTCACTACATTATGAGCTTCATTTAACCTACAAACCTAAACCTTCTAGATTGCCCTGCCTATCACTTTCTGATATAACGATTCTGTTTTAGGATAAAGTTTACCACACAATATCCTTTTCTTACACAATGCTGTTTTCCTTTCCATGTAATGTCACTCACTCTCAAAAACCCACTTTTCATAAAACAGGATCACAGTTTTCTAAGAAGTTAATTATTCACTTGGCTAGACTGATAATTAGAAAGTTTAAAAGGCAATAATCTTATACTTTGAAAAAGACTTGGTTTCCCAAACTATTTATTTTAGAGACAGAATCTCACTTTGTCGCCCTCTGTAGAGTGCTGTGGCATAACAGCTCACAGCAATCTCCAACTCCGGGGCGTAAGTGATTCTCTTTCCACAGCTTCCCGAGTAGCTGGGGCAACAGGCACCCACCACAATGTCTGGCTATTTCTTTTGTTGCACTTTGGCTGGGGTCAGGCTTGAACCCACCACCCTCGACATATGGCATTGGTGCCCTACTCACTGAGCCACAGGTGCTGCCCTTCCTA
Source organism: Galagoides demidoff (assembly GCA_963574575.1). Lineage (NCBI taxonomy): Eukaryota > Metazoa > Chordata > Mammalia > Primates > Galagidae > Galagoides > Galagoides demidoff. Next base: position 3,786 of record CAUYQV010024218.1, on the reverse strand, counting down.
AACAATTTAAACAACCAAATTATTACACTTCACAAATGAGAGACATTTTGTGAAACATAGCATTAATATAGGGTTTTCCCACTCAGGGCTGGAAAGAGAACCCCCATTTTTCTGGCTTAAGTGAGTTCAGAAGTCAGACTCCTAGCTAGGCACAAACATGCCACACACTGCAGAGCAGACTCTATGAGCTCTAGCAAGGTCATGAACAAAGCAGGCCATAAAGCTTTAGGGGACTCCACACTGAGTAGGTAGAACACACCCTGATCCCCTCCCTAGACAAAAACTGCAAAGACCTAATAACTTTGCCCAAGGGGAGAGACTGCATTCATTTATTTGTTAAAATGCTCATTCAGCTCCTAAGGGTGTTTTTTCCATCTATCAGGAACTTGCCAAATATCTCTTAGGGCCAATTATTTACCCGCAGACAAAAGATCAATGCAGGAGACTTCTGATTTGGGCCTACTCTCTCTGGTGCTCTCCGCTTCCTCTACATACTCTTTTGTCCAACAGAATCCTATTTTATCAGTGATCTGTGGCCTGTGGACTCAATTCTCAAATCCCTGAGATCAAGGAGTCATTGAATAAAGAAATTCTGGTAACAAAACCACAACACAGTCATCCTTTCTGATGACTTCATTTCCCCCTAACTCTCACATGGCCATGTGGCAGCCAAGGACTAGGCCTGTGTCTGAGATGGAAAGCAGAAAACTTGGAGCTTCCAGTTCTCTCAGAAGAGCCAGGGGCTGATTTTGGAGCAGGGAAAAAGGGGCCACTAACACAATTGTTTTGCCCTGTGAAGGGAAGACACTAAACCCCACCTATTGTTTACCTGCTTCTGTCAGTCTCCAAGTACTCACATGCACACAATTCCAATCCTTTTCCTAACCTGGGCATCTTTGATTTCCCACTCAAACTGCCACATAGTGATAAGAGGCAGAATCAAGACTCCTAGGCCCTGTAAGGGGAGGTCCAATGCCACCCTCAGAGTTCATGTCAGTCACACCACATCCACACACTCTCATACAACTCTCACCAGACCTGCTGGCACTCTATTGCCCCAGGGGTTGATTAGACCCCAGCTTCCACCCAAATGTTGGGCATCCAGTGTGCATCCTACCTTGTCTTAGACATCTCTCAGTGCAGATACCAGTTCCTGCATGCCAGTTCCTCCCGTTGTTTGACTCCTTGAAGACCTGCTGAATTGGTCCATTCTCCACCCATCCAAGGCATCCACACGGAGGCCAGTGGAGAGACAGAGCACCCAAACACCACATTTATAAGAGGAAAGGCTTTATTTCAGCTGGTAGAAGGAGGCTCACAAGAATTCAAAATGGCCATGCTCCCCAACTTGCTCTATCTTCTCCGTTTCATCCCCAGTCAATATTTTTCTGCCCATGGTTCCTTTCTTTTTGGTCAGTTTAAATAAAGCAGCAGAAGCTTTTCCTGCCCCACAGGACTACAGGATTTCACAGAAGTGGAAATTTCCAGGTCCCAGGAAGTTAAGTTTCTATAAATTTCTAAGACCTGAGTGACCATGGGGAGGACCCTGCAAGTGTATCCTTGGGGTCTCCTTGAGAAGATCTCTATTCTCCTAGACCTCCTCCTTCCTGGATATCCTCTCTCAGCACAGCACATTGCATGTTGTCCCAGATAATGAAGGTACAAAGGTCCCACTGCCAATTTTCAATCACCCTAATTGAGTAGTTGTAGTCCGTAGTGTGCCAAAATTTGTCACTACAGTCGCTATATATAGGGAAAAAGGAAAATTGTAGCTAAATGTACTATTTATTTTTTCCAATTAAATTGACTTTATTCCACTTGGGTATAGGTTGGGTAGGATTGTCAACTGCAAAGAAATCTACATGTGGGTAATGGTGAAGGGAGGGAGTTAAAGTTCAGGAATTTGGGGGTTGGGACTTTCCCTTTCCTGTGTTGAACATCTGTAGGAAAGGTGGGAGTTGGTTCATTTACCTTTCCCTGATGGGACATCCCTTGTGGTAGGGTAGAAGGTTGAGCCATTCACCTTTTTTTTTTTTTTTTTTTTTGAGACTGAGTCTCACTTTGTTACCAGGTAGAATGCCATGGCTTCACATCTCACACTTCTCATCTTCAAACTCTTGGGCTCAAGTGAATCTCTTGCCTCAGCCTTCAAGCAGCTAGGACATGAGGCACATGCCACAACACCCAACTATTGTTCAAAGATGAGGTCTCCTTCTGGCTCAGGTTGGTCTCCATAATGTGAGCTCAGTCAATCTCCCTGCCTCAGCCTCTGAAGTGCTGGGATTACAGTCATGATGCACTGGACCTGGCTATACATACTTTCATTTACAACAAAATTTACAAAATATTTACAGATTATTCTCTGTGTCTTTCCATCTCTTTCTAAAATTTTGTAATCAGTATTTTGTAAAGATATATTTAGCTACAATTTTCATTGTTCCTTATGTATGGTGACTTTTGGGGACAACTTGTAAATTTTTATAAACAACCTTTATAGGGCAGCAATCAGGCATTGTGTCTTTTTTTTTTCTTTTTCATCTTTTTCATTTTATAATTCTTATGTGTAGTCATTTCTCTAAGGCAGGCCAACTTTTTTAATGAATAATAAATTTGACTAAATAAATTATGCAATATGCTAAATTAAAATTTCCTCATAATAATCTTTTCTTTTTTTTGTTAAATGATAACTATGTACATTAATGCAATTCTGGGGTACAGTGTGGTGTTCTCATATACAATTTGAAATATTTTCATCAAACTGGTTAACATAGCCTTCATGTCATTTTCTTAGTTATTGTGGTTTTTTTTTTTTTTTTTTTTTTTTTTTTAAGACAGGAGCCTTAAGCTGTCAACCTGGGTAGAGTGCTATGGCATCACAGCTCACAGTAACCTCCAACTCTTGGGCTCAAGTGAGTCTCCTGCCTCACCCTCCCAAGAAGCTGGGACCACAAGTGCATGCCACAACACCCAGCAATTTTTTGGTTGCAGCCGTTATTGTTGTTTTGTGGGCTCAGGCTGGATTTGAACCCACCACCTTGGGTGTACATGGCTGGCGCTTTAGCCACTTGAGCCACAGGCACCGAGCCAGTTATCGTGTTAAGACTTTCATATTCTACTCTTAGAAAGATTCACTTGTACCCTCATAAGATAAACTGTAGAATTGATCCCTCCAATCACCGTCCCTCCACCCATTCTCCCCACCCTGTATTCTTAGTCTGTTATTAGGTTATAGATTTCATATGAAAGCTATAAATTAATTTGAAAATAGGGCTGTGTACATTGGATACTATTTTTCCATTACTGTGACACTTTGCTAAGAAGAACACTTTCCAGCTCCATCCATGTGAACATGAAGGATGTAAAGTCTCCATCTTTCTTTATGGCTACATAGTACTCCATGGTGTACATATACTACAATTTATTAATCCATTCGTGGGTCGATGGGCACTTGGGCTTCTTCCATGGCCTGGCAATTATGAATTGGGCTGCAAAAAACAGTCTGATACAAATATTTTTGTTGTAATGTGATTTTTGGTCTTCTGGGTATATACCTAATAAAGAAATTGCAGGTTCAAATGGCAGGTCTATTTTTAGTTCTCTAAGTGCTCTCCAGATGTCTTTCCAAAAGGAACATATTAGTTTACATTCCCACCAGCAGTGTAGGAGTGTTCCCTTTGCTCCACATCCACACCAGCACTGGGGATTTTGTGATGTGGGCTAATCTTACTGGAGTTAGGTGATATCCCAAAGTAGTTTTGATTTGCATTTCTCTGATGATTAAGGATG
>CAUYQV010024216.1:0-14813 GCA_963574575.1 Galagoides demidoff | reverse complement strand
TTATATACAATTTGAAATATTTTCTTTTTTTTTGAGATAGAGCCTCAAGCTGTCCCCCTGGGTAGAGTGCTGTGGCATCACAGCTCACAGCAACCTCCCACTCCTGGGCTCAAGCGAGTCTCCTGCCTCAGCCTCCCAAGTAGCTGGGACCACAGGCACCCGCCACAACACCTGGCTATTTTTTTTGGTTGCAGCCATCATCCCTCATTGTTGTTTGGTGGGCCTGGGCTGGATTCGAACCCGCCACCTTAGGTGTATGTGGCTGGCGCCTTAGCCACTTGAGCCACAGGCGCCGAGCCAATTTGAAATATTTTCATCAAACTGGTTAACATAGCCTTCACAGCTATGTTATTGTGACTATTAAGTTTTATAGTCTTAAAAACTTTTGTGCATAGACAGAAGCAAGAGGAATATCATGAACATAGAGACAACCAACCCCCTAGATGATGCTCTGCTGTGCCTTCTCCATCTGTCTTTTTATTCACTGTTTTGGGTTGTATTTAAAGCAAATCCCTGGCATCAGGGCATTTCATCCCGAAATACTTTCATCTGTGTCTGTAAAAAATGAGGCCATTTGCTTACGTAACCACATGTGATTAGCAATAATCACTCCTTAGTGTCTAATTCCTAGGCTTTGTTAAGATTCTCCTGATTGACTCTAGAATGTCTTTTGTGCGGTTTATTCAAAAGTATAACTTCTGAAATCCGGGAATGTGGTATGGAAATGAGCATAGTTGGCCTTGGCTCTTTCTTGGCCCTGTATCCCTGGATCCTGCCATCTGCCCTGATGTGCTGCTCAGGGGATCTCAGCAATTCCCCACTCTGTGGCAGCCTCCTGTGTGTGTTGGTAGTTGAGGTCAGAGTTCACACACCAAGACTAGGGGAACATGGAGATGTTGGAGGCTTCCTCTCTCTAGGTATGGATCTGTCCGCCAACCAGGATGAGGAGACTGACCAGGAGACATTCCAGCTGGAGATTGACCGCGACACCAAAAAGTGTGCCTTCCGTACCCACACGGGGAAGTACTGGACACTGACAGCCACTGGGGGCGTGCAGTCTACTGCATCCACCAAGTGAGTCCCTGCCACCCACCTGTCACCCCCTTGCTTGCCTGGGCTGGCCCCCTGCCTGACCCTGTCCTTCCATCCCCAGGAATGCCAGCTGCTACTTTGACATTGAGTGGCGTGATCGGCGCATCACACTGCGAGCGTCCAATGGGAAGTTTGTGACTGCCAAGAAGAATGGGCAGCTGGCTGCCTCAGTGGAGACAGCAGGTAGCTGCCTATAGGCGGAACCCCCAAGCCTTTGGTTCCCTAGTGCTGTCCTCAAATGCTAGCTGGTAACTTGCCAGCTCCAGCAGAGACCCACTGTGTCTATTTGGGACCTCCAAAACTGGCCCTGCCCTGTCTTACCCTAGGCTGAGTCCTGTGTGATCCCAGCTCCTGGCTCACCCTCTCTGAGCCACACCCAGGGTACCCTGGCCCCTACCACACTCCCTGCCAGAAGGCTCACAGTTCTCCCCTCTTCTGGCACAGGGGACTCAGAACTCTTCCTCATGAAGCTGATCAACCGCCCCATCATCGTCTTCCGTGGGGAACATGGCTTCATTGGCTGCCGTAAAGTCACAGGCACTCTGGACGCCAACCGCTCTAGCTATGATGTCTTCCAGCTTGAGTTCAACGATGGTGCTTATAACATCAAAGGCAAGTTCTCCTTAGGGCGACACCCAGGCAGGGATCATCCAGCTCTCCCAGCTGGGGGGCTGGTGTCATGGCTATGGGAGCGTGCTTCTGCTGGCACCTGGCTTGGGGCCATTCCAGGCCTCATGGGGACAGATGTCCTATGGCCACCATGAGCTCTGGGAAATAGCTTCTTCCCTTCTTGTCTGGGGGGAGGGGTAGACATAGGACAGAGATAGAGAAGGTGGTGGTGTGGCAGAGAATAGGGAAGGTTCTGGTAAGGGTGGGCAGGGGAGGATACACCTTGGTTATGGGACCAGAACCCATCCCATGAGGAGGACTTTTGACAGTCCAGAGGTGTTGATTTAGATTCAGAACACATTTTTGGAACCCTATTCATATGTCCAATGTGGGCAGGAGGGCTGGAGGGAAACAGGGACCCCTCCCTGGTCCAGAATCAGGTCTGGAAGGGACCTTAGAAGAAGGAGGGGCCCTGTTGGGGTAGTGCCTCTGCTGACTAGGGTTGGATGGGATCCTGGTCTGGGGCACAGTTTGATGGTCTCCCCCTCAATCCAGACTCCACGGGCAAGTACTGGATGGTGGGCAGTGATGCAGCAGTCACCAGCAGCAGCGATACCCCTGTGGACTTCTTCTTCGAGTTCTATGACTACAACAAGGTGGCCATCAAGGTGGGTGGGCGCTACCTGAAGGGAGACCACGCAGGCGTCCTGAAGGCCTCTGCTGAGACCATCGACCCTGCCTCACTCTGGGAGTACTAGTGCCCACCCTCAGCCCCCTACAACCTGCCCACTCCCACCTCCCTAGGGGGCCTGAGTCTGGCTGTCCCTTGCCTTTCAAACTGGAAACCCCAGAGAAATGGTGCCCCTACCCATTCCCCCACACTGGGTCCCACTCCCTGTGGGCCAGCAACTCTGGCCTGTTCCTTGAAGGGACTTCAGACCCCTCTGTTCTCTTTCCTGCCATAGGCAAGGCTGGCACCTCTTTCTTCTGACCTCAGATAGCTCTGAGCCTTATATCCTAGGAAGAGGCTGAGGAGAAATGGGCTGGGAGGCCTCCTGAGCCCCCATGCATGGTGGGACATGTAACTGGAATCTCCTGCCCCCTCCTGAAGCCCTCCCTGTGCTGAACCAGGAGGGAGCTATTGTGTGCGGCTGATATTTGCCCACCTGGGCTTTCTTTCTGGGTTGTGGCTGGAGGGCAGCTCCCTCCTATTGTGCAAGGGCCCAGCCCAGCTCCCCTTGCTCTGAGCAGATAGGTGTTGTGGCCACATGATCTGCACACTGCACATTCCTCCTGGTGGGAGGTGGGGGGGGCACCCTGCTCCTGTCTCTTTCCTTTCACCCTGGCCTGACTGGAAGGAAAAAATGACCAAATCAGTATTTTTTTTAATAAAATGTTACGGCTGGAGGTGCCCCAAGCAAGCCTGGTTGTAGTAGTGAGTGTTCTTGAGGGGGTCAGACCTGTCCCTACCTCCCCAGGGGCTCAGTTTGGTCTCCTCCGTCCTGTCCTCCTGGGCATGGCCAGGTCCTCTCCCTCTGTGGTCCCTCCAGCCCCTGCTCCCAGCCCTAGGTTAACCCTCACTGCCTCAGCCAGAGCCCCTGCTGTGACTGGTGCTGTGTGTCTGCCTGGGTCTGCCTGGATCCTTGGTCTCCTGGGCAGGATGAAGCCAGGTGCCATCCTCAGCGGGGAGCACTGGGGTGAGATATTAGGATCCCCCACCCCTGCCAGCTCCCTGCACTACCATGCATCTCACTCTGGGTGTCTTGGTCTTTTATTTTTTGTAAGTGTCATTTGTATAATTCAAACTGCCCATGATAGTAGCTTCAAACTGGAAAGAGCAAAATAAAATAATGCCAAGTCTGTAGGCCCAGGCTGGTCTGTGTGTGTCTGGGGACTGGAGGTGGGGGGCAGGGCTGGTGGGACAGGTGAGCGCCCTTGCTTCTAGCTTAGTTGTGGAAGAGTCTAAAGGGAGGGGGGCTACAGCTCCAGTAGGTGGTCTGCAAGCTGTGGGGATCATGCTCACAGCTTCAGACTCTTGCCTAGCCTATAGGTCTGCCCAGAGCCCCCAGTGGCGGAAGCACATGCACAGTAGGAGCTCTGTGGTAGGAAGTGCCTGGATCAGTGACCCCTTAGGGGTTTCCTCCCCCATGCAATCCTCCTCGGGTGGGAGTGCACATGGGACATGGGGTGGGCCTGGGTTCTGCACACTGGGTATTCAGAAGGTGTGGAGATAGGAACACTCACCTGGAGACCAAACTTCAGCCTTCATTCATGGCAGGTGTTCCTGGACTAGGAAACTTAGAGGTAGGGTGTGAGTGCTCCCCACATAGCAGGGTGGGAGTACAGGCCCTGGAAGGAATCAGCCTGATGGGCTAAGTTTGGAGACTTTGGGCCGGTGCCTACATCCAGACCAGGAGGTTCAGGCCTGGGAGGGAGGGAGACCTGAAGTTTCCAGACTTTCCCAGAGTTGCAGCCTGGATCCTGAGCCCATCCTATGTACCAGGTCCACCCTGCAGGGACTTGGGGTGCTCAGTGGGGCCCTTTTGAGTAGAATCTCATTTAGTCCTAGAGTATGCCAAGAGACTTCACTGTGTGCTGTGCACGCAGGCCTGACCTGGGACCTAGGGCCTAGGGGTGGCTGCTATTGCTCCATTTTACAGAGGAGGAAACCGAGGTGAGGATCCCATCCCAGGGGTGACCAGATTTTAACATTGGTAAAGCGGGACACCATTGACCTTAATTAAAAATTTGGTCTATATGGAGCAACAACAATTTTCATAGAACGTGGGACTTTTTTAAAATGCTGCGGGACAAAAAGCGGGACGTCTGGTCACCTGCAAGGCACGGCCTTGAGCGGTGGAACTGGGTACCCAAAAGGTGTCTATTACATGAGGCAGTCCTCCTTTCCCCCAGTCCTCTTTTAGCTAGAAGCTCAGCTGGGGAAGAGAGCTGGAGGCGTCACTGATTGGCTACTGATGACGAAACTGGGAGGGCTACGCTATGATTGGCGGCTCCTGGGGGCGGGAGACTCGAGATTGGCAGGGGCAGGTGGCTACAGCTGGAGGATGTGATGTTGAATATCCAGCGGGTCTCTGTGGCCCCTCACCCAGCCCCTGTTAAAGCCAGGCTGACAGTCAGGTGGAATGGAAATCTTAAGGGCCTAACTCTGAAACCAGGTGGGGGAGGGGGCTGCCATTATCCCACCGGGCCCACCCCGGCGGGACTGAGTCCGGATCCTGATCATCTGGCACTAACAGGCGCCTCCACGAGGTTGCGTGGCCGTGGGTTAAGGTTAGAGCTCTAGGTTGTGGGTTCCCGTGCGGATGAGCGCTAGGTCCGCTGAGAGAGACGGCCATCCCGGGAAGGACCGCCACCAGCTCCCAGGAAGGGCAGACCCCACCTAGGAACAGGAACCAAGCACAGCTGAATATTTTCCTTTAAATCGTCACCCCCTAGAGGGGAAGCCAGTCCCTGGGATTCTCCCCTGCATGGGTGGACGAGGCTCCCCATTTCTGGTCCTTTTCCTAACTTCGCGTCCCTCCTGTCTGGACCCCGGGGCGGATTCTGGAGCAATATGTGCAGTTCCCACTCTTGCCTGAGTCATGTTTGTCTCCTCAGCGGTCCCCTTCGCAAGGGAGTGGCCGCCACACGCCCGCACACACTGTGAACTTTCATACACGGGCTTGTGTGCAAGCCTTAGTGTGTGCCCACACGCACTCATGCACATATATTCAAAGAACCCCATGCACACACAAAGATACGTGCACATAGGTGTGCCTACAGGACACAGACACGGGAGCCAGGAGGCCCCCAGCTCTGAGGGCAGGTCCCCCACCAAACCTGTTGTGAGCAGGGTGGCAGAAGTCCTACCTTTCATTGCTCAGACTGTAAACTGAGTCCTGAGAGTCCCCAGTAAGTCTAGGCAAGTACAGCCAGGGCTCTCTACCTTGTTGGTAAGGTTAACTGTGATCTCAAAGGTGATGATTTAAAGGAAAATATTCAATTCAACTGTTAAAGAGTCAAGAAAGGAAAGGCCCTTCTTCCCTTTGTGGGTCCCTGCCTGGTTAGGGCAAGAATCCAGGAGTCCAGGCAGGTGGAGGCAGTCCCTGATACCCTGGAACCCTGGAACCCAGGAACCCAGCACTGGACTTCCCCCTATTTGTCTGTAACTTCCTCTTGTAGGGTGCCTCATTGGGATGGAACCCTGAAACTGGCTGGGGCTAGGCAGCTGTCCAGAGCCCATCTGGACTACTGAGGGACCCTTGGCCTCAGTGTTTCCATTTGAGCACAGGGCAGTGGGCTCCTCAACCCTCAGGCCACTGGCAGCAAGGTTGTCTGGATGGGGGAGGGAAGGAGCTCAGACCCCTGGGGTGGTGAAAGGAGAGGTAACAGATGGGGTCTTCCAGACTGAGGGTGGGGCGGAGCAGAGCATTTGACCTGTCTCAAAGAAAAAGGGAAAAAAAAGTTTCTTATACACTTCCAGAAAAAAAAAAAACTATTTTTGAGATAGGGTCACATTCTATTGCCAGGGTAGAGTACAGTAGAGTCATCACAGCTCACTGCTGCCTCAAATTCATGGCCTCAAGCAATTCTCCTGCCTTGGTCTCCCAAAGTTCTAGGATTACAGGTGTGAGCCCCTTCACCTGGCCTCAGAAATTTTTTTACAGCTGCAACTGAAAGAATAAATCTATAATCCTCACTATGTACCAGTAACTAATTTAGTTATTATACTGGGACTGAATTGTGTCCCCCCCACCCCATCCACATATTTAAGTCCTAACCCCCAGGACCTAAAAATGTGGCTGTATTTGGAAATGAACCCTTTAAAGAGGTGATTAAGTTAAAACAAGGTCACGTGAGTAGGCCTTAATCCAGTCTGACTGGGGTCCTTATAAAAGGAGATTAGGACATGGACACACACAGAGGGATGACCTTGTGAGGGCCCAGGGAGAAGACACTGTTTGCAAGCCCAAGAGTGAGGCCTGGACTTGTTGCCTCCAAATCTTTGAGAGAGGTTTGGCACCTGTGGCTCAAGTGGCTAAGGCCCCAGCCACATACACCTAAGGTGGTGAGTTCGAATCCAGCCCAGGCCTCCCCAAAACAATGACAGCTGCAATTGAAAAATAGCCGAGCGTTGTGGCGGGCGCCTGTGGTCCCAGCTACTCTGGAGGCTGAGGCAAGAGAATCACCTATGCCCAGGAGTTGGAGGTTGCTGTGAGCTGTGATGCCTCAGCACTCTACCAAGGGCGATGAAGTGAGACTCTGTTTCTACCAAAAAAAAAAAAAACATAGATAAGCATAGACAACCTGCCACTCTATGTGACAAGGTTCCTCCAGAAACAGATGAATATTCAAGGCCAACGGAGGTGGCCTCAGGAAACAATAAGGAGAGGAAGGGGAGGTGGGACAGGGAAGAGAGGGAAGCCAACAGGAAGTTAGCACTGGGGCAGCTAGAGCTGAGTCTAGCTGTGCAACTCAGGAAGATAAGAAGTAGATCACAGGGCGGTGCCTGTGGCTCAGTGAGTAGGGTGCCGGCCACATATACTGAGAGTGGTGGGTTCGAACCCAGCCCCAGCCAAACTGCAACAAAAAAATAGCCGGGCGTTGTGGTAGGCGCCTGTAGTCCCAGCTACTTGGGAGGCTGAGACAAGAGAATCGCCTAAGCCCAAGAGCTGGAGGTTGCTGTGAGCTATGATGCCATGGCACTCTACCGAGGGGGACAGAGTGAGACTCTGTCTCTTAAAAAAAAAAAAAGAAGTAGATTACAGCCTTAGAGTTGCAGGCCTCACGGGCAGGGACATTGGTCCTCTGAGCACCGAAGCCCCATGCTTCCTAGAGCACTCACCCTCTGGCACTGTGCAAGCTGGTCACGCACAAGTCCTCGGCAGCTGAGAGCAGAGGCGGCTCTGGAGCTCCCAGGAAGCAGCTCCCTATGTAGGAGGTGGGAGCTGCCAGAGTCAAAATAAAAATGCAGAGACACCACTCTAAATGTAATGTTTTATTTGGGAAGAAGAAATTGCAATTTAGGCACCCACACAGATCCAGTGGTCTTCGGTATATCCAGAGAACAAAGAGGAGGTTGGAGTTTCATAAAAAGGAGAAATTTTACATGAGAAAGTACATTGGCGCTAGGAAGCGTTGGGGCTCTGAGTGGTGGGTGGTGACGGTGATGGGCGAAACTAGTCCTAGAGTTGCAGCAGGTTTTCTCAGCAGCTGTGGACACAGCTGGTTGCAGGTGACAACAGGCAGATTTCAGCGGCTAGGCTTGCACAGAATCAGATTCTTGGAACAATGCTTTGTGTCATGAGCTTCCTCCTAGGCTCGCTACACATTTTAATTAATTTTTAACTGTGGTATAAATATTCATAACATAAGATTTGCTGTCTTGACCATGCTTAAGCATAGAGTTGAACAGGGTTAAGCATGTCCAAGCTGTTGTGCAGCTGTCATCATCATCCATCTCCAGAACTTTCCATCTTGCCAAACTGAAATTCTGTCCTCCAACTCCCCATCCTCCAGTCCTCAAGCCCTGGAAATCCCCAATATACTTTCTGACTCTATGACTGTGACTGCTCTAGGGACCTCCTCTATGTGAAACTGAGCAGTATTTGTCCTTTTGTGGTTGGCTTATTAGACTGAGCATAATGTTTTAAAGCTTCATCCATGTTGTAACAGGTGTCAGGATTTCCTTCCTTTTCAGGCTGAGCAATATCCCATTGTCAGGATGGACATGTTGTATTTATCCCTTCATCTGTCTATGGACAGTTGGATCGCTTCCCCCTCTTGGCTATTGTGGAAAATGCTGCTATAAACACAGGTGTACAAATATCTCTTTGAGGGCGGCGCCTGTGGCTCAGTGGGTAGGACATCTGCTCCATATGCTGAGGGTGGCGGGTTCAAACCTGGCCCTGGCCAAACTGCAACAAAAAAAATATCTGGGCATTGTGGTGGGCACCTGTAGTCCTAGCTACTCGGGAGGCTGAGGCAAGCGAATCACCTAAGCCTAGGAGTTGGAGGTTGCTATGAGCTGTGATGCCACAGTACTCTACCGAGGGTGGTAAAGTGAGACTCTGTCTTTACCAAAAAAAAATTTTTTTCTTTTAGTTCCTGCTTTAAACTTTTCTTTTTCTTCTTCTTCTTCTTCTTTTTTTTTGAGACAGTTTCACTATATTGCCCTCAGTAGAGTGCGGTAGCATCACAGCTCACAGTAATCTCCAACTCTTGGACTCAAGCAATTCTTTTGCCTCAGCCTCTCAAGTGGCTGGGACTATAGGCACCTGCTACAACACCTGGCTATTTTTTGGTTGTAACTGTTGTTTGTTTGGCAGGCTGGGCTAGGTTCAAACCCATCAGCTCCAGTGTATGTGGCTGGCACCCTGGTCGCTGAGCTACAGAAGCTGAGCCACAGAAGCTGAGGCTCAATTTTTTTTTTTTAAAACAGTCTCAAGCTGTCACCCTGGGTACAGTGCTGTGGCATCACAGCTCACAACAACCTCAAACTCTCAAGCTCAAGTGATTCTCTTGCCTCAGCCTCCCAAGTAGCTGGGACTGCAGGCGCCTGCCATAACACCTGGCTATTTTTTGTTGCAGTTGCCATTGTTGTTTGGCGGGCTGGGGCTGGATTTGAACTGCCAGCTCCAGTGTATGTGGCTGGCACCCTAGCCACTTGAGCTATAGGTGCCGAGCCATTTTTTTTTTTTAAATGGAGATAGAGTCTTGCTCTATCTTGCCCAGGCTAGAAGGCTGTGGGACAGCCTAGCTCACAGCAACCTCAAACTCCTGGGTTCAAGCCATCCTCCTGCCTCAGCCTCTGCAGTGGCTGGAACTATAGGTATCCACCACAATGCCTGGCTAATTTTTTCTATTTTTACTAGAGACAGGGTCTCGCTCTTGCTCAGGCTGAGCAAGAACTCCTGACCTCAAGGAATCTGCCTGCCTTAGTCCCCCAGAGGGCTACGATTACAGGCATGAGCCAAAGAACCCAGCCTCTGCTTTTAATTCTTTGTGGCATCTACCTACAAGCAGGATTGCTGGGTCACATGGTAATTCTATTTTTAGTTTTTTGAGGAGCCTTCAAACTGCTGTCCACAGCACCTTGCCGAGGGCGCAGGGTTTTACCTAATCTGTTTCCTCATGCAGGGTTATACGCCTCATCACTCTGGCCCTGGAGTTGGCACCTAACAAATGTGAGTTTTCTTGTCTCTACAGACCACCTCTCATCCCATTGACCTGTCCTTCATTCGTGGACATTCATGTCTTTTCTCATTTGTCAGGGACACAAAGGCAGATGGTGCAACTGTGTGCAGGAGCCTTTCGGGAGTGGTGGCTCATGCCTATAATCCTAGCATTCTGGGAGGCAGACGGATTGCTTGAGCCCAGGAATTTGAGACCAGCCCAAGCAAGAGCAAGACATCATCTCTACTAAAAAGAAAAAAATAGCTGGGCATTTAGGTGGACACCAGTAGTCACAGCTACTTGGGAGGTGAGTGAGGAAGAAGGAAGCTAGCTAGTGAGGCTAGAAGGAAAAGGATTGCTTGAGCCCAGGAGTTTGAGGTTGCTGTGAGCTATGATGATGCCACAACACTTTACCTGTGTGACAGAGTGAGACTCCGTCTCAAAAAATAAATACATAAAAATAACAAAACATGTGGGCAGGCTGCTGCTAAAAGGCCCTTCCTTGGCGGCAGATGAATGTTTCTCCATAGTTTTTTCAGCACTTGATGATGTTGCACTTGAAGCTGTTTACCAAGTTCAGAGGTGAAGAGGAGCATCCTGCACATGTGAGTATCACCTCCTGTGGGCAAGGCAGGCACCAATACAGCTGTCTGGGCGGCAGGGCAGGGCACTTCGAGGCTCACCTGCTGCCCAGGTGTGTCTGCCCTGGTGTGACCTTGAGCTCACCCATAAAATAGAGCCAGAAAATGAAGTTATAGATCCCAGTGTGGGGTGTGTGAGCAGTTCCTGGAGATGCTGGGACTGCCTCCCATGTTCCAGAATCTGGTCATACTCAGGTGTTGCATTGCCAATAAAATGTCCAGCACCTTGACTCTTGTCTGGGACAAGACCAGCTCAGGGAAGTAAGTAGATTTGGGGGCACAGAAAAACCACTACCTACCCCATCAACTGGGAAAATTCTTTTCTGCAGAGGTGCTGGTTAGGGCCTGAATCTTTAGCGCAGTGTGTGGGGCACAAAGCAGTAGGGCAGGAGACTTAGTGGAGAGAAGGCAGGAGGCTCCCCAGCCCCAGCATTCCAGCCTCTTGGCTCCCTCAACCCAGGCACCTGCTAGTGGGAATGTGTATATAGGTGCCTGGATTAAACAGAAAAGGGATTTGTTGTTAAGGGATTGGGCCTCAGGTATGGGCTGGGATGACTCACCAGCCATCTTCACTGTGCATTGACTTTCACCAAGGCCAGTGGGGTGGCTCAGAGGCAGATGCTGGAGTGAGATTGGGTTCAAACTCTGTTTCTACCAGGCGGCACCTGTGGCTCAGTGAGTAGGGCGCTGGTCCCATATGCCAAGGGTGGCGGGTTTAAACCTGGTCCCAGATAAACTGCAACAAAAAATAGCTGGGTGTCGTGGCGGGTGCCTATAGTCCCAGCTACTTGGGAGGCTGAGGCAAGAGAATCTCCTGAGTCCGGGAGTTGGAGGTTGCTATGAGCTGTGACACCATAGTACTCTACCCAGGGCAACATAGTGAGACTCTGTCTCAAAAAAACAAAACAAAACTATTTCTACCTTTACTTGCCAAATGACTGTTATCAGTGTGTTTTGTTTTAAAAGATATAGAAAGAGGCTTGGCTCCTGTAGCTCAGCAGCTAGGGCACTAGCCACTGTACAGGGGCTATCAGGTTTGAACCTGGCCTGGGCCTACCAAACAACAAAGACAACTACAATAAAAAAAAATAGCCGGGCATTGTGGCGGGTGTCTGGAGTCCCAGCTACTTGGGAGGCTGAGGCAAGAGAATTGCTTAAGCCCAGAGCTGGAGTTGGCTGGGAGCTGTGATGCCATAGCACTCTAGTGAGGGTGACACAGTGAGACTCTGTCTAAAAATAAAAGAAAAAGAAAAAGAAAAAGAAACAAAGACATTTTAGGCAGAAAGGTATTTAATACAGGGAATCAGGAACTTATGATATTATTATAAGGGCTGGGGGAATAATTCCAGAACAACACCAGGAAGGCAGGAAGTTGGGAAATTCAGACAGGGCACAGTGAAGGTTGTTTGTCTCTGTTCCTCAGTGTCTGGGGCCTCAGATGGGAAGACTCAGAGGCTGGAGGCTAGACTTTCTGGAGTATCATCTTTACTCACATGTCTGATGGTTGATGCTGACTCTTGGCTGGACCGCAGGTGGCTGTTGGCTGGCACACCTACTCATGGCCTCTGCATGTGAGCTAGTTGGGCTTCCTGAAAGCAGGGGGGCTGGATTCCAAGAATGAATGTCCCAAGAAAACCAGGAGCAAATGCGTGGTATTTTTTATGATTTAGCTTTGCAAGTCACATGATATCACCTGTTTTCTGTTGGCCAAAGGAGTCACAAAGTCCTGCCCAGATTCATGGGGAGAGTTTGTGGACGTTCACTATTGGGTAGGGACCATTGGAGGTCATGTTGTAAGAAGGCACATGGACTGGTAGCTATTACTGCTGCAACTTTTGGAAAATGCCACCTGCCACACCTCCTTGGGCTCATGTAGTAAGCAGCAGAGTCCTGTTTCTCCCCCATCTTGGGCTCTTCTTTAAAGGGAAGGGTGTTAGATTCTGGGAACCAAAGGACAAATGTCCTGATGGACTTTGGAGGGCCTTGAATGCCAGGGTTAGGAGCTTGGGCAAATACTACCTAAAAAATGTGTCTTTTGCTCATGGCAGACATCTGGAGGGTCCACTTGGCTGTCAGGTGTAAGGTGGGGCAGGGATCCCTGGAGCCCAGCCAGGAAGCTGTTGTAGCCACTCAGGAGTGATGACTCAGGCAGGGGCTGAGAACACAGATTGACCAGGACTTGGTGGCCCTGTGGATGCCACAACTGGTGAAGGTTTTGAGTCTGGGCAAGGGGCAGGGAGGAGAAGCCAGTGTGGGGAGGGTGATGGTGAGGTTGGTTTGAGAGAAGCTGAGGGCGGTAAGACCAGGCAATGTGCCGGCCACATGCAGAGTGGTCACAGGGCAGGCAGGGCGGGGAGGGGGTGAGAAAAAGATGCAGGCAGAGGCCTGAGGAAACGCCCTGCTTAGGAGTCCACAGCAGGAAGAACCAACAAGGAAGACAATAGAGTCAAGGAGGGAAGACGAGAATCCAGAAGCCAGTTGAGCAACCCTCCTATAGCAGCTGGGGTAAGGGGCAGCTGAGGGTGACAGAGACCCACAAGGACAGGGCTGCAACAAGACAAAATTGGATTCTGGCTCATATTGGGACCTAGGGTGGTCACAAGGCAGACCTACTGTCTGCTTCCATCACATCCTCTGGCCCCAGGCTCTATCTTGCCTGGTCCTAGCAACCCACTAAGGCAATGGTGTAGAGGAGGAGGATGAGGGGAAAGTGTGAGCTTTCCCTGGGATGCTGCCTTCCATCTGCTTGGACTTAGCATGGACTTGGTCCACATTAGTTACGAGGGTCCAAGGGATGTGGGCTGGTCATGCAGCCAGCACAACTCAGAGTTTCTGTTCCTGTGGAAGAAGGGAGAAGGGACACCAGGGCTTCCCATGCAGCCTCTGCCACAGAGGCCACACATGGAGAGAAGCTCCTTCCCTGTAAGCTTCAGACCTCTCTGGCAGATGCTATGGTGGGGCCCAGTGCAGGGCCTGGAGAGGTGGGGGTTGGGGATGTGGGGTCCAGGGTAGAAAAAGAAAGGATTAGGGACCCTGAGGCAGCAAGAACCTCGGGAGGTCACTTTTTTTCTCTGGGTCTCTGGTGATGGTTGAAGGCCAAGAGCTCGCAGGGAAAGCACCAGTCCATGTAGCCTCCTTGGAAGAATAAAGCTGAGGCCTGGAAGGGCCTAGAAAGCCTTCTGAAGCCAGCTGCCCCTTTACCAAGGGGAAACTGAGGCCTCAGAGCAGAAAGCTTCAGCCAGAGAATGGGAGCTCTGTGACCTAGGGTGAGTCTGTGCTGGTGGGAGACTGAGGGGTCTAGGTGGTAAAGGGCTGGGTGCCTCAGCCTCTCTCTCTGGTCCACTCAGCTTCCTTCCTCCCAAAGCACCACTGGCAGATTTGGGGAGGTAGGTAAATAAGAGAGCCCGTGTTCCAGGGCTCTGGGAAAAGTCTCATCAAATAGCCAGTGGGTAAGGAGGCCCATCTTTCCTTCAGGTCCACGATGGGGCTCTGTGCTCCACAGGGCCTGTGCTCTTTGGGGGTTAGGGGTCCTGCCCTCTCCCACCTACAGCTGCCCCAGTAAGTTTACGCTGTGCCCTGTATTGCTCCCTCTTCTTTCTGTTTATTCATGTTCCTCACTCATTTTTTCTCTTGTGATTCTCTGTGTGTTTTGAATAGTTTCATAGTGTTCATGTTCAGCAATATATTCTTTTGCAGCATTTAATCTATTATTTACTTATTTATTTAGAGACCCTGTCACCTGGGCTTAAGGGTAGGATATCAACAAAGCTCACAGCAGCCTCAAACTCCTGGTCTTAAGTGATCCTCCTGCCTCAGCCTCTCAAGTAGCTGGGATGACAGGCATACAATACCACATTCAGCTAATTTTATTTTTCTTTTCTTTTTTTTTTTTTTTTTTTTGAGACAGAGTCTCAAGCTGTCGCCTTGGGTAGAGTACCGTGATGTTGTAGCTCATAGCAATCTCCAGCTCTGGGGCTCAAGCAATTCTCCTGCTTCAGTTTTTCTATTTTTAGTAGAGACGGGAGTCTCAATTTTTGCTCAGGATTATCTCACACTTGTGAGCTCAATCAATCCACCTCGGCCTCCCAGAGGGTTAGGATTACAGGTGTGAGCCACCATGCCTGGACGTCTTTATCTTTCTTAAAAATTTTTTTCTTGGCTCGGCGCCTGTGGCTCAATTGGCTAAGGCGCCAGCCACGTACACCTAAGGTGGCGGGTTCAAATCCCCAGCCCGGGCCCACCAAACAACAATGATGGCTGCAACCAAAAAATGGCCGGGCGTTGTGGCGGGCGCCT
>CAUYQV010024214.1:0-10233 GCA_963574575.1 Galagoides demidoff | reverse complement strand
TTGGTGTTACTGTAGGGACACACCTGAGAATCTTGTGTTGTGTGCACAGTGGTTCACTTGGTGTTACTGTAGGGACACACCTGAGAATCTTGTGTTGTGTGCACAGTGGTTCACTTGGTGTTACTGTAGGGACACAGCTGAGAATCTTGTGTTGTGTGCACAGTGGTTCACTTGGTGTTACTGTAGGGACACACCTGAGAATCTTGTGTTCTGTGCACAGTGGTTCACTTGGTGTTACTGTAAGGACACACCTGAGAATCTTGTGTTGTGTGCACAGCAGTTCACTTGTGTTACTGTATGGACATACCACAATGTGTCTACCCGCCCATCAGCAGGTGAACATCTGCATTGTCTCCGGTTTAACTGTGATGGACAAGCCCCCTATGAACATTCTTGTGCAAGTCTTTTTGTGCACATATATTTTTAACGTCTCTTGGGCAGACACTGAGCCACTGGATTCCTGGGTCTTGTGATCAGTGCATTTTTCCATGCTATCTATACCACTTGATGTTCCCCTCAGGAATATATGAGAGCTGGACTCACATCTTTGCTATCACTTAGTATGACTGACTTCTAAATCTGACATGAATGATTTCTGGTCTGTACAGTAGTATCTGAGGATTTTATTCTGCGCTAGTGTTCTCCTAATGACAAATGATTTGGACATCTTTCCATGTGCCTATTTGCCAGCCAGGTGTCCTCTCTGGTGAAGCATCTGCTTAAATTGTTGGTGTATTCTTGTTGGAAAGAATTAGGGAGTACAAGTGATTTTTGTTACAAGGGTGAATTATATAGTGGTGAAATCCAGGGTTTCACTGTACCTGATGAGCAATCCGTGATCCCTCAGACTCGCCCACCCTCCCTGCTGCTGAGTGCACAACCTCCGTTATTCCATCCTGAGTGACCACATATACCTATTGTTTTTCCATTTCTGAGATACGTCACCTAGGATAATGGTCTCTAGTTCCATCCAAGTTGCTTCAAAGGACATTATTTTACCCCTTTTAATGGCCAAGCAGAACTCCTTGGTATATATACCTATGTGTACCACATTTTCTTTATCTGCTTCTCAGTTGATGGGCGCTTAAGTTGATACCATATCTTTGCAATGGTGAATTGTGCTGTAATAAACATAGTTATTTGAATTTAGTTGATTGTTATGAGCCTTTTGATGCTTTTTTAATATTTACTTGCTTATTTTTTATTATTTTATTTTTTTGCAGTTTTTGGCCAGGGCTGGGTTTGAACCTGCCACCTCCAACTTATGGGGTCGGCACCCTACTCCTTTGAGCCGCAGGCACTGCCGTATTATTTATTTATTTTATTTTATTTTATTTTTTGGCCAGGACTGGGTTTGAGCCCACCACCTCCTGTATATGGGGTCAGCACTCTACTCCTTTGAACCACAGGTGCTGCCCCTTATTTTTATTTTTATTTCTTTGCTTTTGTTGTTGTTGTTGTTGAGGCAGAATACCACCCTATGCCCTAAGCAGAGTGCAATGGCGTCATAGCTCACTACAACCTCAGACTCAGGCTGTGGGCATTCCACTGCCTCAGCCTCCAGAAGCTGCTGGGATTACAGGCACCCAGGTGGGTTCTTCCATTTTCTTAGGAGTTGTGGTCTCACTCTTACTCAGGCAAGTCTTGAACTCCTGAGCTCCAGCAGTTCTCCCTCCTCAGCCTCCCATAGTGCTAGGATTACAGGCATAAACCACCGTGCCCGGCCCTTTTGACGCTTTCTTTGGTTGAATTTAGGGTTGCTTTTCACATAGGACAACTTGAGCCCTATTGTACCTTCTGAGGATTCTGTCCAGTGCCCACATGTTACAGCATCTTTCCTATCTAGCTAACAGAATGGTAATTATTCCATTCTCCGTTGAGCCACAGGAATTCTTTTATTTTAATTTTTTTTTTAATTTCAGGATATGTGTATTATAGGGGCACATATGCTTTGGTTACATGGATTGCTTCTACAGTTTGAATCAAAGCCATAAGCGTGCCCGTCACACTGTGCATGGCACCTGCCAGGTGTGAATCCACCCCCTCCTCCTGGCCCTTCCCACTTCTTGCTCAGGAATTCTGCTTACTTCTTTTTAGTAGTTCTTTCTTTGTCTTATACTTGGCAAATAAGTGCTCAGCCTGCTCTTTTAAGTATTTTCCTAAATAATTATTATAATGTTGTCTCTTGATGTATTAAGACAGAATATGGTCTGTTGGTTAAAAAAAAAAAAAAAAAAGGCCGGACCAGCCACAGTTCTTACATCTTATCTGTCCTGCAAAGGCATCTATTTAAGTTATTTTAACTTCTTTTATAGTTACCTACATTCCTCTAAATAATAGTTTATATTTCTGTTCCATGACTTATCAACATAGACATGATCTATTGACTCTCTGATTATGATGGATATGAATTTACTCTTCTCTATAAACTTCATCTTCCCCTTTCCCTCTCCTAATAATAGATTTGCACCCCATTTTAAATTTACTCATTTTATTTCAGTCTGTGCTTCTAGTTTGATCCATTCCTGACAGCATCTCTCCACTCCCACCTTTCAAGCTGAGGGGTTCCTGCCCTCACCCCTCCCTCTGTCACATCTCCTTCCACCTGCCACCTCCCAGCCTCTCGCCACCATGTTTGACATTGCCAAACCCAGTAAATACACTCTGCTCAGTAAGCGTAATTAACTTCTATGATTTTTTTTTCTTGAAAACCTGAACTTCAGGTGAGTTATTTCCATGTAAGTTTTGCTCCCAACAAAGACAGTACTATGGGATGACTCTGTTTCTTTCTTGGTGTTTTTCCAGTGTATAACCTCATGCCTCTCAAGAGAGAATATTTCTAGTATTAAGTATTCTTTTCCTTTTGAAGACAACATTTTTTACTTCTCTCTGGGAGTCTTTTCATTTTATTTATTTATTTATTTTTGGTATATCGTCTCTAGCCTTGGAACTTTAAAACCACACAGTGACATACCTGAGTATGGGCCTTTCATGCTTCACCTTACTCAGGGCTTGGCAAATGATCTTACCTTGCTGGTAGGTGCTCTTCAACTCTGAAAATTATTGATATCTTTTCTTTCATATTTTCTCTTGTGTTCCTCATTCTTCTTTTGTGGATTGATTTTCTGTTTATTTGGATTGAACTTCCAAGTATTGCATCCTCCCCACCCCAATTTTCTACATTTTTATACTTCAGTTCTGCTGTCTGGAGATGTACTCAACTGTATCTTTAAATTTTGAATTAAATGACTTTGTTTACGCATTCATCTCATTATATGTTCAAAGGGTTTTATTTTTCTCTGTTAGTCTTTTTGTCCATTTTTAAGGATAACATATTTTCGTGACTCTTTTGAAGGATGCTGAAGTTAAGTTTCCTGTCTCCAGAACGCCTGTGCATTTCTTCCTTTTCTCCTTTCCTGACCTTCCTTGTGATGTTGCAGACTTTCCTCAAATCTGAGTGATCCTTGGTCACCCATTCCTGTGACAGGTCAGAAGGGATGACTGAGCATTCTGTAGTTATGGAGGGGTTTACCCATCAGCAGGCTTTGCCTTCGTGTAAGGGAGAGTCACCGTTGGCACCCTTGACACCCTAAATATTGGAATGAGGGCATATACCAATTTTTGACTGTTTTCAACATTCTTTTGGTTCACATTATGTCTTTAAACCTTACAGTTAAGCTTATACTCCTTGGCTACTTTATCAGGTGAGGCAAAGTACAATGGCCCTACTCTTCTTTCCACTTCTTTTTTTTTTTTTTTGAGACAGAACCTCAAGCTGTCCCCCTGGGTAGAGTGCTGTGGCATCACATCTCACAGCAACCTCCAACTCCTGGGCTTAAGCGAGTCTCCTGCCTCAGCCTCCCAAGTAGCTGGGACCACAGGCACCTGCCACAACGCCCGGCTATTTTTTGGTTGCAGCCATCACTGTTATTTTTTGGCGGGCCTGGGCTGGATTTGAACCCGCCACCTTAGGTGTATGTGGCTGGCGCCTTAGCCACTTGAGCCACAGGCGCTGAGGCTCTTTCCACTTCTTATGCTGCATCATATCTTTATAATTTCACATTGGGGAGATTTTATCTGTAACTGTGTATAATGTAGAGGTGATTTCCTTATAGGTTTATTCCATGATTTGAACCTAAGATCTATGCTGTTTCCGTATACTATTATAACCATGTAAATATTGCTCATCAGGGAACCAAGTGGTATGTTCGTGTTTTATTCCCCTGTCTCTGGACCCAACGTTACCATCCATTTAGTGAAATAGAAAGTATCCAAGTTTAAGCCTTGAGTTTTTCTTGCATTGCATTGAATGCTCAGGATCAGTTCACATTTTACTTTACTTCATAAGTGGACAGTGAGTGTCTTATCCAGTCGTGTTTTTCCTTTAATACGACTTGCCATTCTTTTTTCCTTTTAGGAGAATAAACATATGCTCTCTTCACTTTGCACCAAATATTAATATTATCCAGGCCCTTTGTTATTCTATCTTCTGCTTGGAATTCTCCCCTTTCTTCTTGACAACAAAGTTTTTTTGGAATTGCGAAATATTTTGCTTCTTCATATTTAAAAATGAATCTGCTATAAAATTTATTTTATTTGCAGAATGTCTTATAAGAAAATACAGAGAGGATGTCTCCTAATTTTCAAGAGAATCTACAGTTTATCCATGAATTAGATTAATTGTGACAAGATCCATGAGGACATATTTGGTGGATTAATTATCATGAGTTGGTGAGCCAATTCATTCCAACAACAAACATACACAGTCCCAAGGTTATAGTCCATGGGAGATGATTATTTGAAAATCTATTTGAAATGCTTTCTCTCTCTTGGTAAACAGACCAGATAGTAATGAAATTCCTTGATGACAAGATACAAAATAAGAATCAATTAAATTATACAGAAACTGCACTCCCTTGGCTAAGGCTTTTTTGTTGTTGTTGTTCCACTATGTAAATCCTTATCTTCTTCATCTTTAAAACAAAGACTTCTAGGCCAGACACGGTGGCTCACGCCTGTAATCCCAGTACTCTGAGAGGCTGAGGCAGGTGGATTGCCTGAGCTCAGGAGTTTGAGACCCGCCTGAGCAAGAGCAAGACTGGGTCTCTACTAAAAATAGAAAAACTAGCTGGGCGTGGTGGTGGGCTCCTATAGTCCCAGCTACTCAGGAGGCTGAGGCAGGAGGATCACTTGAGCCTGGAGTTTGAGGTCGCTGTGAGCTGTGACGCCACCGCACTCTACCCAGAGTGACAGAGTAAGACTCTGTCTCAAAACAAATAAAGGCTTTCTGTCAACATTCTTTGCCTTCTTCATGGTTCTAGTTTAAACACCCTTTTGCTTCATGACATACGATTTCACCAGTTATTTTAAACAAGTCTGAAGCAAAATTTGGGGGGCTTACAACTTCCTGTTTATTTGGAGCCGCCCGTTCTGAGAATGATTGCTTTCAAGGCCTGCTGTCCCACAGCCACTCTGGCTCACCTGCCATTCGGCTTGGATTTCATGCTGCCTTCTTTTACTGTTAACTCTGAGTTTACTGGAGGATATCCTCACGGAACTCCATCACATCCTTCTGTGTTCCTATGTACCTAACAATATCTTCATTTTCTTTGTCCCTCATCTGTGATTTATAGCTTGTCTTAGGATAAAATTTTATGTTAAAAAGAAGAATTTTGACATGGTTTTATGCACTGTTCATAATTGTCAATTTTTTTTTTCACTGTAATCAGGGAACACTTAGGAAGTAAGGTTTTCTTTTTCACATGCTATAAATCAATGTTTTGGTAAACGTTATCTGGACCCTTGAAAAGGAGGTATATTTTTTGTTATGAGAATAATGAGTTTGGTTAAGTATTTATTATAGGAACCTTTTAAGCTATATAACTCATAACTATATAACAAGCTATAGACAACTATAACACAAACTATATAACTTGTTTATACTCTTATTTATTGTTGATTCATCAAGAAGTAGTTGCTGACAATGTGTTTCTGTTAATTAGTCTTGGCTTTGTTTTTCTTATAAATTACTTAGAACATTAATATTAATAACATTCCTATGGAGAAATGTACTCGTCATTGGTACAGAATGATGTAATTTACCTTCTTAAAATGTTTTGACTTGAATTTTATTTCATCTGATATGAACATATTGAGATATTTTGTAATTTAGTTTGTAGTAACTGTGTAAATCTTTATTTACCTAATTACTTTAAACATTTCTCAAACTATTTCTCTTAGACTCATTTTGGGTTGTTTTTTAGAATGGTAGTTTAATCATACCTACATTTGTTCTTATTTTTGTTATCTCATTAAATGATTTTTTAACTATCTCCTTGCTTGTTCCTCTGTTATTATGTGGCCATACCAACATCATTTGTTTTTAATTAAGGTTTTATGTTGAATTTTAATTCATATAGCATTTAACAACCAAGAATCAAAAAGCACATTTGATTCTTTGTATATATGATGAGGAAAGTATCTACTTTTGTTTACTTGAAACCTCTTCTTTTTCATCTTTTATTCGATTTATAATTAGAGCCATTCGATCTTGTTAATTATTGTTAAAATATTGCTATTAGATATATATTATTTAAATTAGTTTTATGTAAAAATGCCTCCTATGTCATCAGAAATCATTTCTATATTTCACTATTTTCTGATCTTTTGTTTTATTTTGTTTCCTTTTCTGTGGTATAAATTTAAAGAATAAAATATTAATTATAACAGTTGTAAGTATGTATATATTTGAGGATGTCTTTATGTAAAGACTTGGGTCAGATCCTTTATTTCAGATGTTGCCACTGCATGGCCTATAGCATTTAATATCAAGAAAAAGCTCTAATCTTTCATAGGTAATTTTTTTTTTTTTTTTTTTGAGGCAGAGTCTCACTCTGTGCCCTGGATAGAGTGCTGTGGCATCTTGATAGCTGACAGCAACCTTGAATTCTTGGGCCCAGGCAATCCTCCTGCCTTAGTCTCCGGAGTAGCTGGGACTGCAGATGCCCACCACTGTGCCCAGCTAATTTCTATATTTAGTAGAGATGTGGTCACTTTTGCTCAGGCTGCTCTCAAATTCCTGAGCTCAAGGGATCTACTCACCTCTTTGGCCTCCCTGAGTACTAAGATTACAGGCATGAGCCACCACACCTGGCTTCATAGGTACATTTTTTTTTTTATCTTAATGATTCTGAAATTTTAATTTTTTTTCTTAAACTTACAATTTTCACCAAAGTCTAAGTTTGTTTCCATTAAATTTATCTAATTCATGGCTTGGTATTTTAATCCACATAATCAGACTTTGCTCATTTTAGCTTTTTTTTTTCTTCTATATCTTTGATTATTCAGTCTGTTCCTGTTTGTCTTCTTATGTACTGATCAGATTTCCTTTGTCTGGTTTCCTGTCTGTATGCCTCACTCCGATTTAATCCCCTGGTACTTCTCTTTCTGTGCACAGGTCCGACTTGCCGCATTACTAGTTTTACATTTAGTGAGTTAATTCTAATTTTTACTGTTTCTGTGTTCATAGTAGAGGTAATTCTAAATTTATTTGTTTATTTGAAGTCTTCTATTTTTTTTCCGTCACTTTAGAAGTACTTTTCTGTGCCTCTCAACCCCCCTCTTTTGCATGTTAGTTGGTGGTTTTCTGATCTGGTCTCTTGTTCCCTGAATTTCCTTGAGCATAGTGGGCAGACGCTACTTAAAGTTAACTGGGGTTATTTGCAGTTAATTATTTTCAAAACCTAGGTTTTTAAAATCATATCTTATTTTATATAATTACTATTGTTTAAAGGTTAATAACTCTAGCACAAGACACACTCTCAAGTTTGCCTTTGCCCCTGACAGTGTATTGGTGAAGTTTCCTTGCTACTTTCTGGGATCTCTTTGGGATCCTTCTCTTATATCTTACACTGAGGTCCTGGCCAATACAAATTTCCATCACCAGCTCAGCGACTCTCTAGCTCTAAGGGAGTGAGAAGAAACTCACAATCACGAACTGACCAGGGTGTGTGGTTTCTTCTCCATGTTTGGTGGCACCTGCTCCGCCAGGGGCTATTTGAGATGCCCAATTTGCCCATCTTCCCCATCAGTCGCAGGGGGAGGGGGGTCTGCCTCCTTCTGGGCCCTGATCTTACCGGTGTCAGGGACAGGTGGACCCTGGGAGGAAACACTCAGCTTCTGAGGTTGTGCTCTGAATAGTCCACGCTTGTCCTTGGCTTTACCTCTGCTCACAGCACAGAGCTGCTTTGGAGGGACTGTTCTGTGGTGGGGTGGCAGGAGTTATAACCAGAGATGTAATCTGTCCTATGACTAGGTCACCACGTTACTTAGTCAAATCAGGATAATGACAACAAAAGAGTTAGAATTAAGCTGATACAACTTGTGCAACATAAGACTGTCTTAGATAACTGGAGCCTGTGGTCGCCCTAGCTGTGACCCACTGTTACAGTCCGCACGTCCTTAGCACTTCTCAAGACTTCCACTGTGGTCCCCACCCCCGTCTCTGCCCCACACCAAGTTTTCCCTGAGTAGTGTCTAATTCCGTAAGTAGGGATAGCTTTTCTCAGAGCAAATATGTTGAACCTCCTCTTCTGAGTGGTCATTTCAACTTAGTTTCTGGTCCAATATTGATGTTATAGTTGGATGCTGTTCAAATTTTAATTCCATATTTTATCTTAAGAAGTAGCTTAAACACTTGGCGTTGGTTATGTATCTTTCCCTTCTTTCATTGGACTGAAGTTATAAGCATCTCAATGAAAACTCTAAATTTGAAAAAAGTATTTGTGGTGACATGATTTTATAGGAATGGAAATCAATCATGAACAGTTCATCAGTCAGTGAATAGCAGAATTATGACCTGAGAAGAGCTGTCCAGTCGTTATTGGGTCATACAAACATCCTCAGTGTACGTCACTGGCCGCATACCTAGGTCTCCCTTTCTGGCCTTCTGTTTTTTAATTGTGCAATTAGTAGTGGATGATGATTAAGCTACATTAGATCAACTAATGTTTCTACTTAAAAGAAAATTTAAACCTGAGCTGTCTGCTCATAGGGAGAGGATATGGCATGCTATTTTCATCACCTTAAAGATGGACAGTGGGAAGTAGAGTTTTAAACGACTTTTTCTTGTTATAGACAAGCCTCAATCTTTTAAATAGATATTTTTTTTGTTAACAAGAGCTCAGAGAAAAATTCCAGATTCCTAGTTCAGCGCACCATTTATTCAAACTTAAACCATTAAGCTGCACTTCCATTTTGTGATAGATAAACTGATCAAAATTTCTCTGATTTTATGTTATTATATTTCTTTACTAGAAGAGAGGAAAACAGCAAGAAGAAGGTAGTTATTTCTCCGAGAGATTGCTTTGTAAGTTCCTTGCAGACAGCACAGAAATCTCACACGTCTTACTACCTACCCTTCCTGCCATTCGACTTAGCACCCAGCGCAATCGGGAGCAATTCCTGGGTAGTGGTCCACGTTTACTGTTATTTATAACTTAAACTAAGTTCTAGTTATTGTTCGTTAGCAGACTTAAAGTGTGCTGTTCATAAGAACATGGAGGAAGCTTCTTATTTCAGACTGAGCTTGTGCTTACGTTTTTGTTTTGCACAAAACCACCCCATTTAATTTTGGGATGTCCTATGATAAAAAGAAACTCAAACTACCTGGTCACTGTCAATTGCCTGCCTTTCTTTTTAGCGAGCTAATCCATGTGTATTATCTGGCTATATTTTCTAGCCGTATTATATATTCGCCAGATCTGTTTTTTAGAAAAGATATGTTGGGGATGGAATATTATCTGCGGGTTTTATTCAGCCAGCTCTTTCGCCTGTGCATCTCACCTTAAACAATTATTCTGTGTGGGTCTTTGTTTTCTCCTTATGTGAAATGGGCTTGATAAGTTGCCAGCAAAGTAACTGGGAAAATACCAGCTGCAAAGCCTGATGAATCATTGTTGGGTAGATTTCACGTGGTGGTCATCTCCGAATTGCATTTCCACGCAAAGACAGCAGGAACCCCCGCTGTGTCCTTTCTAGCTTCTGGGACAGAGTAGTTGCTACGTAACAAGAAAGTGTGCGTCCTCAGTTTCTTTTATTTTTATTTTTTTTTTATTTTATTGAATGGTAACTATGTACATTAATGCACTTCTGGGGTACAGTGTGGGGTTTTCACATGCAATCCGAAATACTTCCATCAAACTGATCAACACAGCCTTCATGTCATTTTCTCAG
>CAUYQV010024211.1:50000-56583 GCA_963574575.1 Galagoides demidoff | reverse complement strand
CGGGGTAGGATGCGTTCGCTCACTGGCTTGTCCCCCGGATTTCTTGGTTCCTATGTGCTTTTTTGCCTGGGCACTCTACCCTGGGGGTTCGTTTTTGGCCCCTTCACAAAAAAAAAAAAAAAAAAAAAAAGAGCTAATAAATCAAAGTGGCTGTTCAAAAAATACAATTTTTCAGCCAATAGCATAAATCAGAAGTAGTAGTCTCAGTTCTCTTCAACTTTACACTTTTACGGCTTAGACCTGTCAATAACTCCCACTTTTGTTTTTTTAAAAAATTAGCTGTTCTGGCCAGGCAAGAACACTCCTGCAATCCTAACACTCTGAGAGGCCAAAGTGGGTGGACTGCCTGAGCTTAGGAGTTCAAGACTAGCCTGAGCAAGAGCAAAACCCCTATCTCTAAAAATAGCTGGTCATTGAGGCAGGTGCCTGTAGTCCCAGCTACTCGGGAGGCTGAGGCAAGAGGATGGCTAGAGCCCTGGAGTTTGAGATTGCTATGAACCATGATGCCACGGCATATTACCAAACGGCAATAGGTTATTCTCTCTCTCAACAAAAAAAAAAAAAAATTAGCTGTCTTTTTTCATTAGGGCAATTTTTTCCTTCCTAGGAAAGCAATATCAGGGTCAAGTTACAAGAGCTTATCTGTCAGGGTGGGGGAGGGAAGCATTCAAGGTATCATCCTATATTTGGTCTCTTACTCTCACATTTACAGACTTAAGATAAAGGAAAATACAAATACCGTGAAAGACTCAGAGTCCAAATGCTCTTTGACACATGGGCCATTCTTTCTATATCTTAACTTTACAGACAGCATTCATCCTAAAATTGGAATCATTAGGGCTGACTGCTTTTGAAAGTACAGATGCCAGGTCGGCACCCATAGCTCAGTGAGGAGGGCAAGGGCCACATACACTGAGGTTGGCACATACACTGAGGTTTGAGCCCAGCCCAGGCCTGCCAAATGACAATGACAACTGCAACCAAAGAATAGCCAGGTGTTGTGGTGGGTGCCTGTAGTCCCCTACTTGGGAGGCTGAAGCAAAAGAACTGCTTAAGCCCAAGAGTTTTAAGGTGCTGTGAGTTGTAACAGTATAGCACTCTACCGAGGGTGACAATAAGACTCTGTCTCAAAAAAAAAAAGGTACCAATGCAAATTTATGAAGTTTTTCTTATTGTTAAGCTAAATTGCATCACATACTCTTCTTGGAACACATTCATCTTTGCCACCTCTGCGCTTTGGGATGTCCTTTCCACCTCAACACCTGCTTTGCCAATTAACACTATCAATTTTGCCATTGAAATTTGATCAGGTAAAATTCAGCATCCACCTCAAATGCCCCCTTTCCCTCCACGCCCAGGGATAGTCCAAAACTTTGGCTCATAGGTGGGAGAGGGGAGGTGAGGGTTGGTGGATGGGGGGAGGGAGGGTGATTGGTGGGGTCACCTCTATGGTTAATCTAACAAGGGTACAAGTGAATCTTTCTAAAAGCAGAGTATGAACATCTTGACTCAATAAGTAAGAAAATAACATGAAGGTTATGTTAACCAGTTTGATGAGAGTATTTCAAAATGTATATGAAAACAGCACACTGTACCCCATGATTGCATTAATGTACATAGTTATGCTATAAGAAATAAAAAAAAAAACTTTGACTCATTCCTCCTAGAGTTCACTCACTATACAGTCCAATTCTTAACCTCCCTGAAGCCTTCAGCAGACCCAAGAAAGAGGAAATGCTCTAGTGAGACTAAAATGAAGGCTTGACTATTGAAAACAGGAACACTGCCTGCATCTTTCCTCATTTTTTTTTTTTGAGGGGGAGTGGTTCTTTTAAAGCAGTGCAGGTATAAAGATAAACCAAAAAAGTGAAGGCTCACAAGGAGATAGTACGGAGAACTCCACATCTAACTGGTTTTTCTTGGCTCTGTAGATGCCCAATCTGCATACATCTACACACAACAGAACAGATATAGACAAATGATGACTGCTAATTCTGTCCTGTTTTTTTTTTTTTTTAAACACACTCCAGAAGTCACTACAATACCGGAAACATTTGAGAGTCTGAGCCATCTGATGACAATTACAGGAATCCTGAAAAAGAAAAGAAAGCTCAGGAAAGGCCAGGCAGCTATGCAATTATAAACCCTAGCTCAGCACTGAAGAACTCTCCACACTCTCCACATCACTGCCAGTGAGAGGTGGATGGTGACACTATTACTCAGCATTCCCAGGCTGATTCTAAGCTCACATACACTTCCCCAGAGAGGACATCATGATTTGGGTTTGCTCGGTTTTCTCACCCTTTGAAGTGAGACACTTCATGATTGTCATGAGTTTGGTTCCCAAGGGTGCCAGTTTTATAGGAAACAAGACTTTTACGGTAAAAAGATGATTTACAAGGAAAACCACTGAAAAAGTTAGTATGAAACTAAAACTTTTCCAAGTTCCTTTATTCCTTGATCCTTGTAGAATGCCAGAGATGGGAGGTAAGGCTTGTGGTTAGGAGAAGAAAAGAAGCTCACATTTACAGAGCACATCCGAGAGCAAGCTATTTTCAGGATTAAGAAACCCTGCAAAGGAGATGGCACCCCAGTCCAATGAGAACGAAACCTTAGAGAGATGATTACCCAATCCCAAAGCTCTCACATGAAGGTAACAGGGTAGAGCCCCCAAACCCATATGACTCCAAAGCTACCCTGGTAGTGAGACAAGAAGTACATCAGAAACAGAATCGATATGACGCAAAGTGGCATTAACTATCCCTTGTCTAACCAAGGCACAATTGATTTCACTTGGGTTTTTTTGTTTGTTTTGATTTTGAGACTAGGTTTCTTGTATTGTGAAGGTTATAGTGCAGTAGTATCATCATAGCTCATTGCAACCTCTAGCTCCTGGGGTTCAAGTGTTCCTCCTGCCTCAGCCCAGTATCTGGGACTACGGGTGCATACTACTATGTCTTGTTAATCTGGATTTTTGTTTTTTTGTTTCTTTTTTTTTTTTTAATTTCTTGTAGAGACTGGGTCTCTCTGTTACTCAGGATGGTCTGGAACTCCTGGCCTCAAGCAATCATACCACCTCACCCTCACAAACTGCTGGGATTACAGGCATGAGCTACCACGTCTGGCCTTACTTTCTTAAATACTTTACATTAAGTTTTATGTCCAATTTCTATTCAAAAGTATATTCTCATGTCATTAAAAATTCCACAAAAGTCTGATCTTTTGAGTAACTACACCATAATAGATTTCATAACTGAAGTCCCCCCACTTAAAGCCCTGTGTTGACAGGACTAGGAAATTTAAATGCTTGAAATAGTACATACTTAATGTAGAAGTCCCAGGAAACAAAAAAGTACATGGACTACTCAACGATGGATCATAATTCCCCAGAAACCCTGCTGTTTCAAGAGTACACACTTCAGTAGAATCACATTTGACAAATATTTATATGTGGAGAATACACAGGTATAATCAATCCATAAATAAAGTCACACAAAAATGCACAAAAATTCAAAATTAGGACTGCTATTACCATTCAATTATCTTCAACTAATTCCTTTTGTGCATCTCTATGGAAATCGCATCTCTATGGAAATCAAAAGTATCAAACACCATCAATTTTTTTAAATAGTCATAAATTGAGTATTTGCTTCAAGTTATCAGCCACAGTTAAGCCTGAGATGGATGGCACCCAACAAAAACTGCTTGACTACCTTATAAAATGTGGCAGTAGTAATTAAGTGTGATAGGAACAATAAAAAGTAAAAATAATGATGATAACAATGGCAATTTTATTTAATTATGTCTTTCTTAGGATCAGTCACTATTTCTAACATTTAATGTAGACTTCTGGATTTAATTCTCTCTAAATCCCATAAGATAGCTTCTATTACTATCCCCATAAATAAATAAGCAAACTGAACTCAGAAAACTTGAGTTCAAGCCCATGTTTGGTTCTAATGAGCTGAAAATAGCTTTATCTTTCTAGATACCTAACTCCACTATGCCATGGAAGTGCTGGGGCTCAGAACACTGCAAATTAAATGAGCTCTCTTGTACTATGGGTTTGACATCCATCTGAAAATATACGTGCTCCTCCCAACCCATGGAAACGCAATCTTTCACAGCACAGCACAGTAGTAATTTATCATGTTTTATTATATTAACACTTAACATGAGTTAGCCTTTGAAATGAAAGCTCATTGGCTTCTAAAGGATTACATAGTGTCCCCTAATTTGAGTCTAGGTATGAATCTGCTAGGAGCATCACGAGTCCAAAAGCTAAAACTTGCCAGTAAGAAACTTGAAACCCAAGATTAGATAAGTCTGTCAATATCTCACATCCAGACAAAAAGTCTTGAGTAACTGGAGTTTCTTGCTACCCTAGAAAGCTGGCCTAAATAGTCATGTATCCCCACCAATAGTTGCGCACAATAACCAAAACAAACAAACAAAAAAGTATAACCCTAATCTGCCAAAGTGAGGCATAAAAATCCATGCCAGGTCCTGGGAAAGGAAGCAGGGCTACCCTACCAAAGAGAAGGCTGTCTCCAGGAAGAAAGTGTAGGATATCCACAGGAGGGGAAGAGGTCCAAATTCTGATTTTCCTCTGGCCTCACTCCCATGTATTAAGTTAATGTTTTAGCTCAGTGAAAGTAATTACTAGCCAGGCTCTGCAATCCATCAAATCACCCTGGGCATTCCTGCTGATTTTTCTTTGGTCTCTAGGACCTCAAGAATCCCTTTTGTTGATGATCTGTAAGTGTGAAGGAAAGGTTGGTTGTTACTAGTTTCTCTCTTTTTATTCTAAATTTCTGCCAAGTAATTAGGAACAGAAAATGAACTATTTTCAAGTTTTTTAATGGAAGCTATGGGGATTAGAGCAGGCAGAGCCTCTCACAAAAATAAGATTAAAACCATACATCTTTGACATCCCCTCTTCCAAGCAGAATGGACAAATGCAATTTGGCTCTAGGCTGTGAACTCAGGGACTTGATCCAAATCACCTCCATTCTAATTTAGATAGTTTGGCAAGAGTAGCTCATTCAATAAATGAAATGTATGGATTCACAAAAGACTTCCATATATCTTCACAATTATGTTTTTAGAAAGTATTTTTAGAATCCCCATTTTACAGACGAGGATAATAAAGTTCAGAGGTTAAAAGTACTAGACCTAAGATCAAAATGACAAAGCAGTCTCCTGACCAACTACTAGTTTTTGATGTAATTTTTCTTAGTACCAATAATTTTTCTTAGTATCAATAACATGTTACCTGGTTTAAAGGAATTCCCCACAACTAAAAGTAATATTCAAAACTACATTAAGGACTTTTATGAATTAGAACGCCACTCTAAGCCATTCACACAGTGGGCAGGTGTTCATTTTGCATTCTCCAATAAACTCTGTAGATCTGAGAGAAAACATTCTGAAAACATCCCACAATTGCTCACTACCACCCTGTAAACCCATTTCCATTGCACAATTACATTGAATGGGCATTGTATTACATCAATATAAAAACAATATACCTACAGAATATGGGTATCTGAGTATGCACAGTGGGTGCAAGGAAAAAAACCGTGTGGTACTAACGGCAAGAACAGTAAATCCTTTCTACCACTTAAGTTGTTAAGACAATCGCTGCCTTTGGTTACCAGCAAAATCCATGAGAAGGTGGTCCATGGCCATACATCCCACCAATCCAAATGTCAGGTGCTCTGAGAGCTATACAAATATCTACAAGCCTGTGGTTTTACTGCCCAGAACTAAAGTTCCAGGAATGGAACTGAATGGGCAATGCTTGATTCCTCAGGTATATTAAAATGAAAATCCACTGGAAAAACCCAGTCATGTCACCATTGAACTTCTTTTTGTGCTACACTCACAAACCATAAGGAATGATATTCTAAAATGAACACAAAATGTTCCCCTGTCAGAATGTTTTTGTTTTTTCAATTTTTTTTAACCTTCTAAAATCTTATTTTTGTATTGAAACTATTAACCAATTATTCTATCAGTGAGAAAATGAACTTTAGCTCACCCAAAGAAACTATTTAAAACCAAAAGTCCGGCTCGGCACCTGTGGCTCAAGCAGCTAAGGCGCCAGCCACATACACCTAAGGTGGCGGGTTCGAATCCCCAGCCCAGGCCTGCCAAACAACAATGATGGCTGAAACCAAAAAATGGCCAGGTGTTGTGGCAGGCGCCTGTGGTCCCAGCTACTTGGGAGGCGGAGTTAGGAGACTCGCTTGAGCCCAAGAGTTGGAGGTTGCTATGAGCTGTGATGCCATGGCACTCTACCCAGGGGGATAGCTTGAGACTCTGTCTCAAAAAAAAAAAAGTCCTATTTCCTTTTCAAAATTATACTTTTAGAAAATACAAAGGAAAAAATATTATCTTAAATATGGTGTGTCATTTTTGCAAAAGTATACAACCAGGCAACACAGACGCTGTTTTCTGTGATTTGAAATGTACTACTCCATAGTGAGGTACATCCTGCCCAACAGGATTGAGAGGAATATCCTTTTTACACTGAAAAATAAGAGACTACTTAAATGTAACCACTGACCTCCATAATGCT
>CAUYQV010024211.1:0-45000 GCA_963574575.1 Galagoides demidoff | reverse complement strand
TTTGTGTCTCAGATCAACTAAAGCGATCTGAGAAGCAATATTTAAGGAAAGGTGTGGTTGAACTGAGGGAAAGTTTCAGACTAGTCCCAAAATTGTATAAAAGAAGAAAATAGTGATTAATATGAAGACATTAAACCAGTTTTTTAAAAACTACCTTAGCTAAAGCTTTAATGAGAAATGATGTGAAAATACTGAAATACTTGAAAATAAATGCAGAGGAAAGAGTTGCTATTTTAAAAGTGTGCTTACAACAAAATGATATTTTAAAACATTTAGCAATATTAGAAATACTCAGCATGGCATCCAAGAATCTTGAAAAATTATGCCATAAGTAAATTATCGCTTTTTACTTTCTAATTACCCAGGCAAAGCTATGTGTGCATGTATGTCTGAAGGGGAGGTGGAAAGAGTGGTTGGAGAAATGGGTGAAAGGAATACCCAGAAACATATGGAGGGCTCATATCATTCCTGCTTATGTAATGCCCTTAGTGAAACTTCTTTGCATTAGTTCCTCCTATCTTTTGTTAACAACAAAATTCTGCACTCTCTTGAGGGTTTGAAATACATTTTAAGATGCTCAAATTTAAGAACCTGGCATAGCATATTGGGAGGAAATTAACAGGTATCAGAAACTATCCATGAATTAAGTTGAAAATAGAGACTTTCCCTGGATTGTCAGTTCTAAATGTTGACCAGAAAGAGTCCAAGCTAAAAAACCTCTGTCTTTGTCAGCTCAGAAATCACCTGGCTTTATATTGTAGATGTGTTGTAAGATTAACTTTGTTAAGAAATACAGTCTTTCTGGCCCTGTGTAAAAAAAAAATAATAATAAATACAGTCTTCTGTCTTCTCTTTATTTATTTAGGTTAGACCTAAAGTAATGTTAAATAGATTACACTATCTTAAATTTACTAATATTGTGACTATCATCTATGATTAACAATTTACAGGCTCAGTGCCCATTGCTCAGTGGTTAGGGCAATGGCCACATACACTGAAGCTGGAGGGTTTGAACTTGGCCCCAGGCTTGCTAAAAACAACAATGAAAATTGAAACTAAAAAAGCCAGGTGCTATATGGTAGGCAACTATAGTCCCAGGTACTTGGGAGTCTGAGGCAAGAGTTGGAGGTTGCTGTGAGCAGGAATGCCACAGTACTCTACTGAGGGTGACACAGTGAGACTCTGTCTAAAAAAAAAAAAAAAAAACGATGTCCATTAGGTGAAATTATATGTTTCCTTCCTATGGACATGTTCTAAAGTTTTATATCCTTCTTACATGAAACCATCTGACAAATTACCATTTGGGGGACAATAAAAAGACAACATCAATACCATAGAGCTCTTTGTGCCAAGAATGAATTAGAAGAATAATGGTATAAGCATTAAATCTTTTTTTTTTTTGGCAGTTTTTGGCCAGAGCTGGGTTTGAACCCATCACCTCCAGCATATGGGGTTGGTGCCCTACTCCTTTGAGCCACAGGCACTGCCCATAAGCATTAAATCTTATCTACACCAAGTTGTTTTTAAGTAACAGAATACAGTAGTATCTGTTTCCATAAAATCAAGGCTTAGAAAAAAAAAAAACTATCAAATTTTTACCCAAATCTTCATCTAAATCTTCCCATGATCACTAAAAGGAACTATGTGTTCCATATATGTGATACACCATTTATCACTGCATCAATCTACAAAATTCAGCCTATTATACAATATGCATCAATTCTCTTACATGTTACTAACAAAGATGGAAGTGTTGTTGAGCAGGAAGATACAGTGAAATGCAGAAAAGAAATGAGAAAGAAGGGATGAATGGGGAGCCCAAGAGGGGAATGTTCCTGGAGAAGAGGGACCTAAAAGGTTCTAAATACTATTTGTGTGAGGAAAGTAACTTAATTCCTGTTTACATTCATAATTGTTTAATTAAACCCATTCATAATAAAAAATAGTAACTAACTGATAAACATGAAGTTATTGTGATCTAAAATATAAAAATCCCAGTTATAGTGATTTCTGAGACCCGAAAATTATGTATCTATCTACAATTGTTTATTTGCTGTTCGCTTCTGTTAAGAGAAGTGAAATTAGAAATATCCTAATAGATAAGCTCATAATAGCCAACAAGAGAATTTTATTAATGTGATCTATGAAAGAACACAGGCAAAACCTATGGCTGGCAAGACAAGATAATTAACCTTTCTGAGATTCAGCTTACTTGTAACACAGGAATAATATATACCACAGAACCCAGCAAAAAGTAGGTAGGTCATATATGTTAGTTAGCTATGAATACTAAACATGCATAACTCTCCCATTTATAAACTAACAAAAATGTCAAGAGACCGTTTCTGACAATTGCAAGTGTTAGACATATTTCAATATTCAACCTTTAAATTTTTAAGTACAGGTGCAATTATAAGATAAAAAAAAGATAAGAACTATGAACAAAGTAAAATGCTGACAGCAACCTCTTCTATAAGGCTTATTCCCTATCATTATCATTATTACTCTTTTGATTTCTTTAATCATAATTTATTTGACAAACAGCACAGCCCACAATGCTGTGGCATTATCATTAGAAGCAGGCTCCAAATTAAAAGGCAAAGAGGCTAGAAGCTCTGAGGGACCTGAGTCCTAGCCCCAAGCCTACCAAGTGCCTAGCTATATGATCTTAGGCAAATTATTTTTTCTATCTAATCTCAATTTTCTCATTTTTAAAACAGAAAAAATTCAGAGTAGCTACAATAAAGATCTAATCCTGTGTAGCATAATGAACACTATAAGGCCTGACAATTGCTATGTGGCCAACAGACATTCCAAGCAACTTGCCCAAGGCCTGCAAGCTTTCTGGTCCAAAAGCACACATAATAATGGTATTTGACTGTCCCCCACCTACTCTTAACTCATACCAGTTACAGAATGGGGAGAGGCGCTTCTCTGACATCTGACAACAGCCTATTCACAGATTTAGAGCCAGACATGGCATGGCTTGCCATGTGACTTCTTAGAAACCAGAATTTGCTCATGTCAAATTCTAAAGTGGATCAGTTATTTTGGCTGAGGTTTAAACAGCCTGGGTCTAAGTGCCCTCTGTCATGTGATGGAGGCTGTTAAAGGAAGCATTGTTGACAATGAGATAAGAGACCAAAACAAGACCCCGACACTAGACCCCTCTCTGTTGACCTTTTGTGTGATCTCCAGTGTGTTATATACACAACACATTAGAGCAAGGATAGATTTAAAAATACCAAAGGAAGAGGTTCAATTTTTATATCAAAAAATTACAAATTCCTTTGGTTGCAGAAATCCAGTTAACTTCAGTGTTAGGGGAAAGAACCCCGGACAAGGTACAAGAACACTTCAGTCAAATTTATGCCTCTATCATGGACTTAATATAAAGTACATGGATACAATACTTTTATTTTCACAACAACTTGCAATAAATCAAGGCTACCTTTCAATAAATTAAATCACACTAGCTGAACAAGCTGTCCCCCTGGGTAGAGTGCTGTGGCATCACTGCTCATAGCAACCTCCAACTCCTGGGCTCAAGCGAGTCTCCTGCCTCTGCCTCCCAAGTAGCTGGGACCACAGGCGCCTACCACAACGCCCAGCTGTTTTTTGGTTGCAGCCATAATTGTTGTTTGGCGGGCCCAGGCTGGATTTGAACCTGCTACCTTAGGTGTATGTGGCTGGCGCCTTAGCCACTTGAGCCATGGGCGCTGAGTCCTGAACTCCTTTCTTAACAGTTCAGTGAATGGCTTCAATTATCTCTATACAAGATAGAAACTGTCAAAGTGAGCCCTACAGGCCAAACATGTTGACTCACACCTGTAATCCCTGAACTCTGGGAAGCTAAGATGAGAGGATCACTTGGGACAAGGAGGTCAAGACCAGCCTGGGCAATGTCAAGACCAAGTCTCTAAAAAAAAAAAAGCCAAAAGCAAAGAAGTTAGCTAGGCCTGGTGGTATACACCTATAGTCCCAGCTACTCAGGGGACTGAAGCAGGACTGCTTAAGTCCAAGAGTTTGGAACTCCAATGAGCTATGACACCACTGCACTCTAACCTAGGCAGCAGGGTAAGACACTATCTCCAGAAAGAAAAAAAAATAAGAATAAAAAAGAATCCTATATTCCCCAAAATGATGCCAAGAGAAAGTCATCTTTAGTGACTGTATAAAATACCTGAAACACTTTAGGGAGTTGTAATAGATCATTCTGTATTTCCTAATAAAACATCAGCTCATAATGAAAGCACATGTAGTGAGAATAAGATGGTGTCTGTCAGGCTGGGGGCAGATAGGACACAGCTGGTCTGGTCCCCTCCTGTCTCTCATTCTTACTGTGTTGTAAATTTAGCTCCCACCCTAAAGATGCCCATGTTGAATAGTTTAGGAATTAACTCTTGAATTGGAAATACTGTAATAGATTGTCACTGCATTGTACCAATGATTATTTAAAATAAGGATGAGTGCCTGTGGTTCAGTGGGTAGGGTGCTGGCCCCATATACCAAAGGTAGCCGCCCCAGCCAGCTAAAATAGGAAGAAAAAAAAAGCTGGGCATTATGGCAGGTACTTGTAGTCCCAGCTACTCAGGAGGCTGAGGCAAGAGAATCACTTAAGCCCAAGAGTTGAAGGTTGCTGTGAGCTGTGATGCCACTGCACTCTACAGAGGGAAACAAAGACTCTGTCTTAAAAAATAAAACAAAATAAAAAAAATAAGGGTTATTGTGATCTTTA
Organism: Galagoides demidoff; assembly: GCA_963574575.1. Taxonomy (NCBI): domain Eukaryota; kingdom Metazoa; phylum Chordata; class Mammalia; order Primates; family Galagidae; genus Galagoides; species Galagoides demidoff. The sequence goes on along the minus strand of CAUYQV010024211.1, from coordinate 40,262 downwards.
CTGTGAACCATTATGTATATAACTATAATTTTGGAAATGGAAGAACAGAACGGTCTTGGAGAAGCTACTCTCACTGTTCTCCAGAATTCTGGCCTTCTGACAAAGTTTGGTGGACATATACCCATCTCTGTATATTGGCTGATAGTGACAGGCAGCCAGACCCTCTTTGTCCAATAACAATAATAAAAAGAAAAATAGTGTTTTACACTTTTCCATGTATAAACACATATGCATATAGACACAGTAACATGAGACCTTCACAAATCAATCAGATGGGTATAGTGGGAGGTATTTCCATTGTACCTATTTTATTGATGGGAAAATCAGTGACTAGTATACAAAAGCTTGCCCAAATTTACATAGTAAGAAAAGAGTGTGGCCAGAACAAGAAGCTACATTCTATGAGTCAAAATTATGAGTTCTTTCTACTTATAAAGGAATATAATTTAAACAGTCGAGTAAGAATATATAATCTAAATTATATAAAAGGATACTTTATCTTTCCTAATTGATGCTTTGATGGCCATGGTCCATTGAGGGCCTAGATGAGTATGAGGCTTCTCAGTCTCCTCTCCAGGATATAAAATGCAAAGGTAGAGAAAATGATTAAAGAAGCTCTTTAGTCTTTTCCTGCCCCCAGCTTACTGACCCATCTCAGTTAATGACAGTACTTGTATTATCTGTAATGCAAATGTGAAGCCACAAAGGTACCCTATGGTTAAAAACTTGCTTTGCTTTATAAAAAGAATACTATTGTAATACAAATTGTCCCTGATACTTGTCTACTGTTATGCAACCCATAGGACAGACTTGGAATAGTCTTTCATAGGAGAGCTTATTTTCTACCCATTCATTTACCTTGGCTGAAGGGCTAGAAAGCTATGGGGACACAAAAGAGAGGCATTCAGTCTGTCTTTGTCTTCAGCATTGCAAAACCAAGGAGTCCAGAAAAAAATAGTCCTCCCCTGGATACCCACAGCTTAAATAGGAGGTACAGATTGAGCATCCCACAGAACTGTTTCTTTTTCCAGTATGAATGACAATGACTGAGTCTGGGTAATCAGACAACGCTGCCACAGGCCAGGAGTTAAAGCACCAATGCACGCTGGAGAGAGGAGCCCTGGCTAGCAGAGCCTGCAGCCCAAACCCAAGCACCACTTCTCAAATTGCAGGTCACAGGCATTAGTGATGGTAAAAAGTCACCTCGGTGGCCTTTAACCATTTGTACTTCAGTCAGAGAACAAACTGCATTATGCACAGTAAGAATAAATATTGTGCCATATATTTGTATAACTGGTCAAGAAGGCTTAAAGCAAATATCCAAAGGGAAAAGCCACTACTCAGCTCCTCTATCTAACAGCTACACGAATGCAGACAATGTATTGCTTAGATCCTCCAATATTTTAAAGAGAAACCAGAAATACAAAATCTCCCTAAAATTGTCAAGAAGGATAACACTGTCTAAAAACAGTATATAGAGCAAACCAAACCTATATGAAAGCTGGAACTGGACTGACTCTTCAGTCCCTGTGTAAATAGAAACAAAGCAGCAAAACTTATCTTAACAAAACAGGAGATAGCCTTTAGCAAGAGAGGGACCCTGTCTCTACAAACAAACAGAAAAATTACCTAGGTGTAGTGTTTCCTGCCTGTAGGAGGCTGAAACAAGAGGATCCTTTGAGCCTAGGAGTTTGAGATTGTGAGCTATGATGATGCCATTGCACTCTAGGCAGATTGAGAGAGCAAGACCTTGTCACAAGAAAAAAAAAAAGAAGAAGAAGAAAATTAAAAAGAGAAAAAGAAGAAAAATAAATAGGAGGGCAAAGCATTCCTGGTCAAGGTCTCTAGGAAGCTGTGTGAGGACACTATTGAAAATGTACTTGCCAAGCCAATATCAGTGTTGGAGGGAAAAGAACAGCCCTGAATGAACAGGTGAGGAAGCATGTGACAAGAAATAAAATATTCATGGGTCCAATGGTTGCAAACCTTCTGAGTTGGATTGGATGAAGTAGAATTCTCAAACAGAAATCTACCTTGACATTCCCTTTCATATCTCTTCCCTTTTTGGAGGTGGGAAATGAATTAAACCTAAAATTCCATTGGAAGTCAACTTTGACTGCTATAGCAGGAAGGGCTCTGCCTGCCCACAGTGTTTACCACCCTCAACCACCTCCAGAGTTTGGCTCATCAGCTGCAGAAAAATCAACCAAGGCATGGTGGAGAAAGAGCCTGTGACTGGGCTCACCCTTCCCTACATGGCTGGCCAAAGAACTAAGATTGAAGTGCACATGAATCCTCAGAATCTGGGCTGCTTAAGTGACACCTGCCTGGCAAACAAAGCTCTGCATTGCTGTGAGGAATTTGGGCTGAGGCTGGTGGGGCACTGCTCTTCTTCACTTCTCCATCCCATGGAAAAAGATTCACAAAACCAGGGACTACTACCCACCACAGTCCCATCTGCCTAAGCTAAAACATTTGAGAGTCTTCTGAGCAAATGTGAGGGCCTCCAGCCTGAGAGCTGGTCTTGCATCAAAAAGAAAGCAAGGCCAGACGCCAGCTCCAAACCCAGCTGTTCCCCCAAGCTTGTGGTGCAGGTGTGAGATCATCCCCATGAACCTCACCTGCCTGCAGTTTGTCACCTCGATGTCATTACCACAGGCAGAGATGTGGCTGGGGCTTTTGTTTTACTTCACACCAGGGGGAAGTCATTTGGGAAATTTTTCATCTTAAACAGTTTTTTCTTAAATGTATGTGACACATATTCCTCACAGGACTTAATAAAATAGATATTTCTCATGCCTGGAAAGTAAGCCACAGCTGCACAGATTGCAACAAAATTTATTTTTTTTTAAATTAACATTCTAGTTGGAATCATTCAACATATGTGTTTAACTACAATTTCTGAAAAAAGAACAAAAATATAACTTTCTCAAAAAGTAGTTTTAGTATAATGATAATTAACAGGGTAAAACAACTCTAACAAAGTCCATGTTTACCATTATATCCTGGATTGTTTTTTCATTTACAAGAAAAATAACAATTTCAAAATAGAGAAAATCCATAAACCTTTGTCTTCCCACAAAATTACCATGAAGGAAAGCAAGCAGAAAAACTGCTAATATTATTTTCAGATTCTTCAAAATCTATCCTGAACCAGACATTTCTGAGAATGGAAAGTAGGATTGCTACTGCAGTGATTCCTGATAAATAAAAATAAAGCAAGACCACTGTTCTGCAAATGCTTTAGCTGAACTATATAAGGGAAGATAATCTTATAGGTGACCTCAATGCAAAGAACACAGGGTGCTCTCACACGGTTTTGGGGTTTTTTTTGGTTCTTTGTTTTTGTTTTATAAATAAACCAAATGTGTTCCCTATTTAATAAATGTCTAGAGAAATAACAGAAATAGGAATATGGTTTTCATAACATTCTCAAGTGACTTCTAAGATATCCTTGTCACAATCTAGAATTGTTACAGTGACAACAAAAAACAAACCTCTGGGACTCCATAACCTCCCCAGACACAGTGTACTAAAAGGATTTGCCTTGTCTCGTCTCTCCTGATTATGCAATATATCTTAGAAGCAGAAGAATGGTGACACGGACCACTGGGCTGTGGACAATGTTTTCTGGTCTCACTTGTTTCATCTCCTCATTTACCATTTCATGTTTTGCCCTGACACTTGAAGTGTGATAAGGGTGGACATAACTCCAGGCAAGAGCAGTGAGAAAAATTTTTGCTTGTCTAACAGGTAAAGAAGGTAGGGAGGTAAATATTTACATTCTTGGAGGATCAGCATGTGAGTATATACACATGCACACACACCTTTACACCGTTAGCATAGATGCATGGATCGTGTCTAGCTTTACATAGTAGACATTCTTCAAGTTTTGGGGGTTTTTTTGGAGGGGGTGAAACAGGGTATAACTCTGTCGAGTATAGTGGGCTCATCACAGCCCGCTGCAATCTCAAACTCCTGGGCTCAAGCAATCTTCTTGCCTCAGCCTCCCAAATAGCTGGTCCTACAGGAATAAACCACCATGCTTAGTTAAATTTTCTTTCTTTTCTTTTCTTTTCTTTTTTTTTTTCTGTAGAGACAGTTTCTCATTACTGCTTAGGCTGGTCTCAAACTCCTGATCTCAAACAATCCTTTTGCTTTGGTCTCCCAGAGTACTTAGAATTACAGGTGTGAGCCACTGTGCTGGCCCCTTCTTCAAGTTTTGATCAATATTTTGCTACTCAAATATTCAAAGGTCTTAGAGTAGCCTTACTATTTTAAAGAAATTTATTATGACTTCTTTCAAAAACCAGTATTTGCTAACATAAGTAATCACCCCTAAATTGTCCAAGTTTGGATTCACATATTCAGAAACAATATGAAAACCCAAACATCGTGATCATATTTAAACTATCTTGGAATGTAGTCTCCTTTTGTAACATTTCACCTCATGGGTAAACAGTTGATTGCCACTAAATATAGCAATGATTAAAAAAAAGATATAAGCTACACATTGTTCAAACAAGAAAAAAAGCTCAAGAATTTCTTACTTAGAACAGAAGCAAAGAAATTTAGCTTGTCAACAGAATATCTTGGGGCTGAATGCCTGTAATCCCAGAGCTTTTAGAGGCTGAGGTAGAAGGATCACATTAGGTCAGGAGTTTAAGACCAGCCTGGGCAATATAGGAAGACCCTATCTCTATGAAAAATAAGCTAGGCATGGTGGCACATTGAGTATAGTCCCAGATACTCCAAAGGCTGAGACTAGAGGATTGTTTGAGCCCAGTAGTTTGAGGCTATAGAGAGCTGTGATTATGCCACTGCATTCCAAGCTGGGCTATAAGAGCAAGACCCTGTCACTAACAAAAAGAAAAAAAAAGAATATCTTGGGGGCTCCCTCCACATTATGGTGATCCTACTATCTCAAAGACTTACAAAGATAAATAAACCACATCTGTCTACTGGGACTGGTAAGTGCTTTTGTGTTCCCTATTAGTTCTAAGGCACTCAGAGAGATAATGCTATTCACTGTACCTTATGATCTCAAAGGAAACCAGCACTTCAGATGATTATCTCTATCTAGCTGGCCATATCCCCATCCCTCCTCACTCTCCCTCAAAGTATAAACATTCACTGTAAGGAACAAGCTACCATAAAAAGAAATTATGGGGAAGACCCCAGGAAATCACTAAACACGTAATCAGCAGGACTTATACTCATCTGAACAGCCTCTGAAAGGCAGCTGCCCAAATTAAGCTCTTAAATTACCCTTGAAATGATAGTTCAGCTTTGAGTCAGTGGAGGCTGAACACAACATTATACTCAATGCCAGAAGACAGTACCTCACTGAAGCCTAGAATATGTGTACACACACCAACACTCAGATCATGTGATCATGTGATGGACATTTATAAAATTATTTGAAGTAACTGATGCATAAGATAGTCTGAGACTTTGTCAACCATGATCAGCAGTCATAATCACAGTGTCTAGATACTGTAGATCAGCAGAATTCATTGGTGCTGAAGACTACCTCGAAATAAAAATAGCTAAGTACTATATTTGTAAATGTTTTTAGTCTTTGTGCTGTTTTAAAAATGTTATCTATATATTTACATCCTTAATGGAAAAAGAAAGCTATTCTTTCTAAAAAAAGAAAAAAAAATCTTAATCCTTCTAATCTTTCTTTCTTTTTGTTTTTAGAGAGTGATCCTCGCTCTATTGCCCAGGCCAGAGTCCAATGACCTGATCATAACTCACTGCACCCCCTCCTGGGCTCAAGTGACCCTCCTGCTTCAGACTCCAAAGCAGCAGAGACTATAGGCTGCCAGATAATTTTTGTTTTGTTTCTTTTTGTTGTTTTAAGAGACATGATCTGGCTATATTGCCCAGTCTGGTCTCCAACTCCTGGCCTCAAGTCATCCTCCTGCCTCAGCCTCCCTGATGAGTCACAGCACCTGGCTTCTGGTCTATATTTTTCAAAAAGCTTGCGTTTTTTATTATTGTAAATAGAAATCCAACTTTCAGGCTCAGCGTCCATAGCTCAGTGGTTAGGGTGCTGGCCACATAACCAGGGCTAGCAGGTTAGAGCCTGGCCTGGGGCCAGCTAAACAACAATGACAACTAAAATAAGAAAACAGCCAGGCGCTGTGGCGGGCACCTGTAGTCCCAGATACTTGGGAGGCTGAGGCAAGAGAATCACTTAAGCCTGAGAGTTTAAGGTTGCTGTGAGCTGTGATGCCAAGGCACTGTACCAAGGGTGACATAGTGAGACTCGGTCTCAAAAAAAAAAAAAAAAAAAAAGAAATCCAACTTTTATAACCAAATTCACCTTTTTCCTATAGTAAGGGGAAGGCATGAGGTAGCAACAGGGGGATAGTAATCAATCTCCTAGCAAGTCAGAAGGTAAAGTTAGTAACTTGGAGTATATGGCTCTGAAGTAAGGCTAGTCTAGTCTTCCTTAACTTAATATCAGAGGCTGCTCACCTCTTTGTTCCTTCATTTAACTTAAGCTTTAACACATCCATTTCTAAAACCTTTCTTTTCCTAATTTTCCTCATCTAGACTCACTAAAGTCAACAAAGTAGGAACAGAACTACCAGCATGACTATCACCACCACCCACCACCACCAAAAACAGTAAAACAATTAGCCAGGTACAGTGGTGCATACCTGTAGTCTCAGCTACTGGTGTAAGTGAGGTGGGAGGATGGCTTGAACCCAGGAGTTTGAGACCAGCCTGGGCAACACAGCAAGACCTCATCTCTACAAAAAATGAAAAAAAATTAGCCAGATGTGGTGGTGCACCTATAGTCGCAGCTACTCAGGAGATAAAGGCAGGAGGATCACTTGTGAGCTCAGGAGTTTAATGCTACCTACAGTGAACTATGATCATACTACTGTACTTGAGGCTAGACAACACAAGCAGCCTATCTCAAACAAATTAATTAAAACAAATTCTTGTAGTAACCATATCAAATGGCTTTTTTAAAAGTTGAAATTTTACTGTATTTTAGTGCAATATTCTCAAAATACAATATAAAGAGATATTTAACAATATTTTAATATTGAATTGCTAAAATCTACTGTGCATTTTATACTCACAGTACATCTCAACAAGGACCAGCTACATTTCAAAAGCTTACAAGCCATGTATGTCTATTGGCTTCTAAATTGGACAGTGTAGTCTTACACACTGCCAAGTTCTGTTCAAAGTGCTTTACATGTACAGATTCATTTAATCTTCACAACAATCCTACAAGGTAAATACTACCATTGGTTTGACTTTACATATGATAAACTATAACAAAGAACAAAGATCCCAAATCATATACCAGTAGAAAATAGCACCAAAATTCAAAGCTTGGCCATGTGGCTACAACCACTAAATATCATGAACATCCTGTGGCTTCTTTGCTTTTTCTTTGTTGTGCAGTGGGGCCCATTCGCTGTCTATGGTGAATGCATCTTGCTTTGTAAGCCTATACCTTGCTCTTAACTCTGTAAACCTGTCTCTTTCTCAAAACTTTGTCTCATGCTTGCCTTACCCAAAGGAGAAAAAAAATGTACTATTGTATGATAGGCAGAGCTACATGTCTAAATAAACATTGCCATGTAGACCTCAGAATAATCCTAGAGAGTAAGTATTAATACTCCAATTTCACAATCTGCTACCTAATTAATAGAAGACATCTAGAGGAGAGACATCATGACTTCACAAAGTAACACATGGTGGTAGATAGTAAGGGTGACTAGATGAGTCCACAGGCCCTCTGCTAAAGGAGCATATAGTCTAGTTTCAGAATATGAAACCATTATAAAGTAACTAGACTACAAGGTATATTGTACTAAAAGAGAAGTGCAAAAAGTGCCATGGTGATTCTGAGGGGAAAATCTTATCTCTTTAAGAGAACTGTCAAAACTCTTCACAAGAGATGATTTTTCTTTTTTTTTTTGAAACAAGAATCTCACTTTGTCACCTTAGAGTACTGTGGCATCACAGCACACAGCAACCTCAAACCCTTGAGGTCAAGTGATTCTCTTGCCTAAGCCATCCAAGTAGCTCAGACTACAGGTGCCTACCACTACTCCACACTAGTTTTTCTATACTTAGTAGAGATGGGGTCCTTGCTGAGGCTGGTCTTAAACTTGTGACCTCAAGCAATCTACGAGCTTCGGCCTCCTAGTGGAGATGACTTTTTAAAAGGACTAAATTAAGAAGCCTAGGATAAAGCACTCCAGAAGCAAAGTCAAGAAAAGCCCTATGTTGTGTTAAAAGGAGTTGGGTGTGGTGGCTCATTCCTGTAACACTAGCACTCTGGGAGGCTGAGGCAGGTGGATGCTTAAGCTCAGGAGTTGGAGACCAGACTGAGTAAGAGGAAGACCCCATCTGTACTAAAAATGGAAAAACTAGCTGGGGCAGTGCCCATATTCAGTGGGTAGGGTGCCAGCCACATACACCAAGGCTGGTGGATTCAAACCCGAACCAGGCCAGCTAAAGCAACAATGACAACTGCAACAACAACAAAAAAAAATGTGGCAGGCACCTGTAGTCCCAGCTACATGGGAGGCTGAGGCAAGACAATTGCTTAAGCCCAAAAGTTTGAAGTTTCTGTGAGCTGTGATGCCATAGCACTCTACTGAGGGTGACATAATGAGACTCCATCTCAAAAAAAAAAAAAGTAAAAAACAAAATGAAAAACTCGCTGGGCATTATGGCGGGTACCTGTAGTCCCAGCTATGCAGAAAGCTGAGGCAGGAGGATCTCTTGAAACTAAGAGTTTGAAGTTCCTGTGAGCTATGACACCACGGCACTCTACCCAGGTGAAAGAGTGATATTCTGTCTCAAAAAAAGAAAAAGAAAACAAGAAGGAAGAGAAAGGAGGGAAGGGATGGAAGGGAGGGAGGAAGGAAGGCTAGAATGTAGGATAAACACAGATCGGGTGTGATGGCACAGTTGTCCAACCACCATAGCATGGAAAGCACACACGATGTGCAAAGTTTGATGAGACTAGCAGCACAATCAAAACTGAGCTGCATGTAAAATCCCTCTGGCAGCAATGGGAAGGATAGACAGCAGTAGGAGAGATTAGATATTGAAGGCTGGTGGTAAGGACACTTCAAAAAGTTTTTTTTAGGTTTTTTTTTTTCCTTTTTTCTATTTTTTGTCAAACCAGAATCTCACTCTGTCACACTGGATAGAGTGCCATGGCATCATCATAGCTCACAGCAATCTCAAATTTCTGGGTTGAAGTGATCCTCTTGCCTCAGCCTCCCAAGTAGCTGGGATCACACAATGCCTGGATAGGTTTTCTACTTTAACTAGAGATGGCTCTTACTCTGGCTCTTGCTCAGGCTGGTTTCAAACTACTGAGCTCAAGCAATCCTCCTGCCTCGGCCTCCCGGAGTGCTAGGATTACAGGTATGAGCAACCAACCACGTCCAGCTGCTTCTGAAAGAGTTGAGCCAGTCTACTGCAATGGTTATAGTCAATTTTAAAATAGGAGGTGAGTATGAGAGTATAGCATATTGAATCTTTAAGATCTAGGATCTACAGTTAAGTCAATGATGACAGAGTCTCAACCTATGGTGATCAGTATAGTGGTTGAACCATAAACAGAAACTTCTGATATAACATAATTCAACCAGTACTCAGGTTAACTAGATAGAATAAGTAGGAGGTTTTTCTTCTCCTTATTTTGTGAGCCTAAACTTCCCACTACATCTGTGCTTCCCTCATCAAGCTTGGTGCTACTAACCGTAGGCCTTCTATCAGGCTCTTCCTTTGAAGAACTCCTCTTTAAAGTGAGTGTTAGTAGTTAAGCAGAAAATGGTAAGGGGTGTTATATTTTAAATAAGACAGAATAACACCGTACATCATATTCTTTTTTTTTTTTTTTTTTTTTTTGAGACGGAGCCTCAAGCTATCCCCCTGGGTAGAGTGCCATGGCATCAGAGCTCACAGCAACCTCCAACTCCTGGGCTCAAGCGAGTCAAGCGAGTCTCCTGCCTCAGCCTCCCAATAGCTGGGACCACAGGCGCCCGCCACAACGCCCAGCCATTTTTTGGTTGCAGCCATCATTGTTGTTTGGCGGGCCTGGGCTGGGGATTGGAACCCGCCACCTTAGGTGTATGTGGCTGGCGCCTTAGCCGCTTGAGCCACAGGCACCGAGCCTGTACCTCATATTCTTCAACCCAAGACAAAAGAAACTGGGATTCAGATTTTCCAGCTGAATAATGTTCTGTAGAGACTGAATGAACAGCCATGCCTAAAATATCAGCCTATTGCTTGAAGTTCTTCATGTTTTAATGGCAAAATTAAAAACAATCTCCCTGCTGCCTACTTGCCTCTTGCCTTTATTTATTTTTCATGTTTAATTAAAAAACACTTCTCTACTTTAAGCAAATATTTCCCTTTTTTCTGTTTAATTACCTGACAAATGGTAGTAGAGCTGCATAAATTCTGCCTGAGGTTAAAGCTGGAGTAGAGCCTAATCACTAGCTTGAGACATTGTTCTGGCCAAGTAAAGCAGAACACATATATCCCCTGTGTTTGAACAATGCTTAGACACTTTCACTAAGACCTTCTTTCACCCAGTGTTGATTCTGATTAACCCCCTTTCCTGACTTATGTGGGAAATCTGGGTGTTCTTCACACTTTCACCTTAAGATAAAAAAATGAACTTCCACGCAACAGAGTTCAGGTGTGTACAATGAACACATGTGTCAGTGCTACACTGTAAAACAAGTTGGGCAGTCTTCTTTTGATTCACCTGATTTTGTTCTAGACGAGCCTTCAGATTTTCTGTGCTTTCCATAAAAAAGATGTACAACATAAAATGATGAGAGCAAGTCAAGTCAAAGGAAAACAATATAGGTGAAATAAATGCCAAATGTTATGTATTAAGCAATTATAAGTTAAGAAAAGTGAGGAAACTAATGGCTCTTGTATTTAAAAAGAAAAAGAACTTCAAGACCAAAAAGGACAAGACACACCCACACACAAACAGTGGTAACAACATGCTTTTTCTTTTTTCCTTAAGAGAAATTCTAATTCCCAGGCTCAAGTATGTAGTTGTACATGTGGGGTCTAAAGATACTCAAAGAATTTTTGTTATCCTATAATTCAGTCTAGTAATAAAAGTATGATACTCTGGAAGAGTGAATTCAGGGCAGCTGGTAAGTTTCACTGGAATCAAATGATCTCATCTGCCAAAGATTCAGGGATCCCCGAAGTTTGGAAGTGCTCTTTTGTCACTGGTCATCTCTCCAGCAACTGACAAGGGAAGTGGATAGGGTGAGGAGGCAGCTACCTTTCCATTTAGGGAAATCTTCCTGCATTCTAGCTCACTTTTCCATCTAAGATATAAAAAACACATAGACAAAACACCCTGATTCCAACATAAAAATCTATCTTCAACATGGGTAGTTGGAAGGGATCTCAGGTAACATTTGCATACATACCAAATAGACTTGTGGATTTGAGCTGCAAGGAATAAGAGATTCCATAAGCTCTACTACCTGAACCATTATTGCTGTCCTCTCTGCACCCTCTCTGCAGGCAACCACTTGCCATATGAAAACAACTTTGCAAAATCTAGAGGTAAAGTAGATAATGATGATAATACCAATGAAAAATAATAACAGCCATAGTAGCCATTTCTTGCAGTGCTGGAGATGTCCAGAAATTACAAGGGTCTGGAGTCAGAAAGATACCAATTCAAGTTCAAACTGAGTTCCATTTCTTCACCCAAAAAATTAGAAAAGCAAAGAAGCATAAAACCAGAAAGCTGGTGTGGAGATAAATTGAGCAGTGTTGATGGAAACACCTGGCATATTGAATGTGTTTCACAAATATTCATTTATTACTCACCTTCCTAGAGTTCACAGGGCCTTAAACAAGTTAGAAAGAACTGGCCCACCAAAGGGGGTAGAGCTGGAATTTATAGTGTTTGCTCCTACAGCAGGCTTATAGTCACTCAATTGAGTATTTATTGAGTTTTCAATGTGTGCCAGGCACTGTTTGGTGCATTTGGCATATGTTTTCTTTAATGTCTACCTTCATGAAATTCGATTTATTTTTTAGGGCCAGGGATCGAAAGCAAAATCACTTCAAAAAAAGGAAAGCAGTACTGAATAATACCCATCTTAGGAAAATGATGACAGTTTATTCGCCTCACTACTTTGATGGAAGCAAAATTCATATTCACTGTTTGCATTGCTAGTCTGACGCCAACCTAAATGTCACAGAAAAGGCAGAGCTGGGGAGGAGGTTGGAGAGAGATCAAAATTAGTACAATGTGAAAGTGCCTGCAGAAATATTAAGTCTGCGACTATAAGACAAAAAAAAATTAAACTCAGAAGGGAGGGAGAGAAAGAGAACACCAAAATGAAGTCCTCAATGAGCTGCATAAGCTTGGGCATCTCTGGAGATGATACCTAAATCACAGGTGAGAAGCTCCTGATTCATGATTAAAGGTCAAAAAGTGATGGTCATTGTTATAATGATTATTCTTCTGACACTACCTCCCTGTACTTCAGTTTTCTCAAGTATCAGAGAAGTTCAGAGCAGACTGGTAAGTTTTAAGAAAGGGGAGTCTAGATTTTTAAAAATTCATTAAAAAGTGGTGAGGCTTTTTTTTTTTTTTTTGAGATAAGAATCTCACTTTGTTGCCCTTGGCAGTGTGGCCATGGCATCAGAGCTCACAGCAACCAAGCAATTCTCTGGCCTCAGCCTCCTGAGTAGCTGGGACTACAGGTGCCCATCACAACGCCCTGCTATTTTTACAGAGGATGTCTCGCTCTGGCTCAGGTTGGTCTCAAACCTGTGACTTAGGCCCATGAGCATTCCACCTGCCTTGGCCTCTCAAGTACTAGGATTACAGGGGTGAACGTTGAGGCATTTTTTAAAAGGGTTAAGAAGTACTCAGTTAGAGAACACCGCCAACTTCCTCCATTTCTTACATCCTCTTATGACAATATACCCCAACTTCACTTGACCTCAGAGCCTTTGCTATAAAGTCCCTTAATTACTTGTCCCAAGCAGAAAACCAAAGACATATTCTAACAAAAGTAAATGGACAAAGAGAGGGACTGAATCAGTAAGAAAAGTGTGTCATGAATTAAGAAGATGAATTCAACCCTCTGCATCATTGTTTACACACACAAAAAAATTGTAAGCTATCTATACAACAAATCCTCAAAAGAAAAAAGCAAATAATTAAGTAGAAATGATATTGATGGATTTCAGAGTTAGTAGTAAGATTATGGTTCATCCATTTCTATTTTAAAAATACTGGCTGGAAATATGCTATGGTTTTTAATAAACTCTACCATAGCAGCAGAAATGACATCCTAATACATATATAAAAGGAATTATTGATGAGAGTTGTGCAGACCAAGCCAGTATTACAAAAACTTGAGGATTACATACTATTAAGACTACCTTTATGTTTCATTCCAGTGGGTGTCCATACCAGGCGCTCTGCAAATATCACCTCATTTAAATTCTACAACTCTTTGAGATACATATTTTTTATCCTAAAATGGCATAAGACCCAGAGAAGTAAAAGACATGGTTATACTGCTAGTGAATGGAAGAATCAAGATTCAAATGATAGTTTTATTTGTCTCCATAACTAGACTTTTAACTATGCTTCTACTCTCATTAAAAACCACCCAAGTTGGCCAGATATTGTGGCAGGTGCCTGTGGTCCCAACTACTTGGGAGGCTGAGGCAAGAGAATCACCTAAGCCCAGGAGTTGGAGGTTTCTGTGAGCTGTAACACCACCACACTCTAATGAGGGCAAAAAATTGTGACTCTGTCTATTTTAAAAAAAAAAAAAAAAAAAAAAAAAACCACCCAAGACAAGGTACTTTGAGAGCATGTAATATTTTTTCTATTTTGATGATGTATGCATATTAGGCTCACTGAGGTCATTAGTAATGTGTCCAGGCCAGGCAAGGTAATCCTAGCACTCTGGGATGCCAAGACCAGTAGAATGCTTGAGCTTATGGGTTCAAGACCAGCTTTTGCAAAAGCAAGACCCTATCTCTGCTAAATAGAAAAACTGAGGTAAGAGGATCACTTGAGCCCAAGAGTTGGAGGTTGTTGTGAGCTATAATGCATAGCACTCTACTCAGGGCAAGAGCTTGAGATTCTGTCTCAACAACAACAACAACAAAAAAGTGTGTCCTAGAGGAAAAATATTTCTCACAAATACAGATTATATTATATATACAACTGACCTTTTTTGAAATTGGCAAGGCAACTACTCAACACTAAACTAAAATGGACTAAGTATATAAAGGGAAAGAGATAAAAACCCTAAAAACCTGGGGTGGTATTCAATTGATGAATCAGAAAATCAAATAGCAATGGGCGAATCTCAGACTAGCTCAATGAGCACTGAAAAGGATTCAAGTAGGAAACAGAATTATAAGTCATAAACAGCAATAGAGTCAGCAGGCCTCAGAAATTTCACTATCTCTTCTATATTCCAGATCTTCTTATTCTGGAAGGTTGGGTGGCTACTTACTTGTCTTAAGTACTTACATTTTATCTACCAGGGAAAAAAATTTTTTAACCTTTCCAACATAAGGCAATGATCCAGACAGCTACTTGCTTGTTGAATGAAAACTAACTCTCTTTTATGCAGATTTTCTATGACTATAATACATAACCTGGCAGTCAGTGCCTTAGCTATGTCCACAAGAGTGGAAAGTCTAAGCAGCAAAGGGTTATGGTGGGTCAGGCTAAACAGAAGTTGTAAAGAGTTTGGAAAATGGTATTATGATTAAGAAGAACCCCAAATCCCAAGATAAGGCAAATGCTGCCAGCTCTGAAACAGAACCTGAGAACAGTCTTTTGGCCTTTTTTCTATTCCTACAGCTCTAAAATAGGAATTGTATAAGGTCTGACAATTAAGTTTGTGAAGGTGCCACTTTGTGCTTACATTGGCAACACTGTACAAACAACTCAGTAAGGTTTCATAACCTTGGTTGATCAGTGTCTCACAGTTGCGTTCATGTCTATGTACGGTATTGTCTTGCTGAGCGGTGTTCATTATTGTTGTGTATTTTTGTGTGTTATTGAGAGAATATCAGAGTATGAACTAGAGCAACAAACAAACATTTATAAATTTCTTCTTAAACTTGGCAGGAGTGGAAGTGAAATCAGGGACATGTTAGCTCATGTTTATGGGGATAATACCATGAAGAAAATGGTAGTGTACAAATGGATTAAAAGTTTTTCAGTGGGGAAAGTGTCACTGATGAAGTGAGCCAGGGCAGCAAGTAACCAGTAGAATTAATAAAAACACTGCAAACATTCATTGAATTGTGCATCAAAATCATTGGCTGACCGTGAGAGGTATAGCAGACCAGGTAATAAGAAATAAGAAAATCTTAATTCAAAATCTTTACCAACAACACATGACTCTTGGCATGTACATAATATATCATGACAATGCATGCACCAGCTCACACCACACTTCGAGTTTTTAACCAGTAAATAACTGCTGAAACACCTTTCCTACTCACGTGATCTGGCCCCCAGTAACTTCTTTCTTTACCTGAAGATAAAGGAAATATTGAAAGGAAGACATTTTGATGACATTCAGGACATCAAGGGTAACATGACAGCTCTGAGGGCCATTCCAGAAAAAGAACTCCAAAATTCCTTTGAAGGGTAGACTAGGTGCTGGCATCGGTGCACAGCTTTCCAAGGAGAGTACTTCAAAGGTGACCACAGTCACATCTAGCAACGAAGTATGTAGCACTTTTTCTGGGACGAGTTTGCAAACTTAACTGTCAGATCTCATAATTTAAATTAATAAGTCACAATACAAAATATATGATGCTACTGCTGCATTAAATACATTTTTTTTACACTCAACACTGTAGATGGTTTTGTATGTTTGTATGTATATTTGACACACAGGCTCTCAAAATTTATAATTAATCAATGTATATCACTAAAGCTATTAACTGTATTATTGAGTCATGCCTATTCCTAGGTATCAGAGGAGACTGTCTAGACTGTCTCCAAAGATATCAAAATCCAAGAATGTTCAAGTCTCTCACATAAAATGATACAGTATTTGGATATAACCTATGCATATCCTCCTATATACTTTAATCTCTAAGTGACTTATAATGCCTAGTATAATGTAAATACTATGTAAACAGCTGTTATATTGTATATTTTCTGGTTTGTTTTTGTTTGTTTGTTTTTTGAGACAGAGCCTCAATATGTCACCCTCAGTACAGTGCCTTGGCATCACAGCTCACAATAACCTCAAACTCACTTGGGCTTAAGCAATTTTCTTCCCTCAGCCTCCCAAGTAGCCAGGACTATAGGTGCCCACCACAATGCCTGGTTATTTTCTTGATGTAGTTGTCATTGTTGTTTAGCTGGCCTGGGCCAGGCTTGAACACGCCAGCCTCAGTGCATGTGGCTGGCGTACTAACCACTGTGCTACAGGCACCAAATCTATACTGTATTTTAAAATTTACATTATTTTTTATTGTTTTTTTTTTATATGATCTTTCTTTATTTTTTTTTTCTTACAGACAAGAGTCTCACTTTGTCACCCTCAAGTAGAGTGCTGTGGCCTCATAGCTCATAGCAACCTTCAGCTCTTAGGCTCAGGTGATTCTCCTGCCTCAGCCTCCTGAGTAGCCTGTAGCTGGGACTACAGGCGCCTGCCACAACACCGGCTATTTTTTTGTTGCAGTTTGACCGGGGCAGGAGTCGGGTTCAAACCTGCCACCCTTGGTATATGGGGCTGGTGCCCTGATCACTGAGCCACAGGTGCCATCCTGTTTTTAATATTTTCAATCCATTGTTTAATCTGTACATATGGATCCCTCTGATATGGGGACCAATTTTGTGTATGCACATTTGTGCCTTATATTTAATGAAAAATTCCACAACTTTTTAAGGTTAATTGCATACTAATAAATGAAGTAGGTGTTTAATCAAATAAACTATAGACACAAGCTGTATTATGAGGTGTAAAAACAGCAGGATTTCCCAATTTTGATTTATGAATCTTTTCCTTCCAAAAGCAGGCCCACAATATTCAGACTATATTGAAAGATCCTCAGGTGTACATAAACATACAAATGTAATATAGGTTGAGCATCAAACTCCAAAAATTTGAAAAGGTCCAAAATCTGAAATGTTTTGAGCACCAATAGGATACTTATCAGAAAATTTAGATTTGAGATGCTCAATGGCAAATATATTGTAAATAATCCAGTATCTAAGAAAATCCAAAATTTGAAACAATTTTCTGATCCCAGGCATTTCAGATAAGGGATATTCAACTTGTAGAGGTAAGATGAAGTATTTTTTTTTCCTTTCTAAATAAACTCAAAAAAAGGAAAAAGGGGGGAAAAAGCATTAAAATAGGTAAGTTCAGCTTAAATCATAATTTTCTTCTATCTCTGTCTTATCAATCAGAAGAGTATTTATGCAGCTGAAGTAAACTAATGAAAAAATACTTCAGCGATATAAACTAAATGAGGCATAAAGAATATAATTTTCCGCTTAGCACCTGTGGCTCAAGTGGCTAAGGTCCCAGCCACATACACCTAAGGTAGCGGGTTCAAATCCAGCCTGGGCCCACCAAACAACAATGATGGCTGCAACCAAATAAAAAATAGCCAGGTGTTGTGGCAGGAGCCTGTGGTGCCAGCAACTTGGGAGGTGGAGGCAGGAGACTCACTTGAGCCCAGGAGTTGGAGGTTGCTGTAAGCTGTGATGTCACAGCACCCTACCCAGGAGGACAGCTTGAGGCTCTGTCTCAAAAAAAAAATAAATGTAATTTTCAAATAGCACCTTTTACAAAGTAATACACTCAGAATCAGACCACTCCTCAAATATTCATAGCTTGTTTCAATTTCATGCCAATTTTCTGTTTAAATAATAATAGTAGCTATCAAGTATTGTACCTCCCTCTACTCTATGTTAGTTTTTGTACTCGTTCTACGTCCTAGTCTAATATTATCTCATTTTATTCTCACAGAAATCATAATTTAGGCCTAACTTTTATCTGTGAAAAAGAAGAAACTAAGGTGCAGAGGTTGAGATACTTGTCTGTGGTCACACACCAGTCATTTAAATCAAGTAAGCCTACCTGCAAAATCACATACTTTTAAACTCTCAATAGTATTTAAAGTAGGATTAGTATAGTAATATAGCTGGTTTCCTACTGCATAGCATTTAAGGAAAAAATTTAAAAATAGAGATAGGCAGAAGGATGGCAATCCATTAAGAACTTAGCTAGGAAACTGCCTGAAGCTTATTTGAAGGCTGATTTCTAGAATCAGGGAACATTTTAAAAACACCGAAGTTATTATCATTTACCCAAATGTGTCAGATGCAATAAAGTAAATTTACGTCAAAAATTTTTTAAAAAGCTGTGTGATAAGTTGGTAAAAAAAAAAAAAAAAAGATTAACATTGTAGGGAATAAATGGAAACATTCTAGCTGAAACTGAATATTCTAGTTTAGAAATTAATATATTCAACTATGTGAAACATTAAAATCTAATCAAATGTTGTACTAACATTACTGTTCTCTAAGTTTAAACGTATTTTTTTAAGCCAAGAAAAATCACAAAAGCCCCAAACACAAAAAGTACATACTACAAACTAAACTTATTACTTAGGAGTACCTTTTTCAATTTACTGTAACTGGTCAAGTAGTTTCAAGGACCTAGAAAATGGTTTTGTTTCATCAATATAATGTACCTCCTCCATGCTATGATTAAAACCATATTAGTTAGCCCTTCTACTGCAAGTTATCCAATGGCTCTTCCTCTTACTGGGATATCAGGCTAAGTTTCCTGAAGAGAATCAACTAGGTCTGTCTTATGTTTTATTTACCAGAACCATATTAAATAGATGACTCTGAATACTCTTACTAAATTCTGTTCCATGATCCCTAACCATTCTTTCTCTACTGTGCCAAGAAGAAAACTTTGTATATAAAATAGTTGCATGGTGCCATATAAAAATTACACATGGAATTTTATTTTAACATAAATAATTTAAAAACCCACCCAGGAAAAATTCTGAGTGCTTTGATTTCAGTAACTAGTGACATTAGAATAGAGAAACTGTGTTTATTAAACAGGTGATCTTTGACGACTCAGAAAGCTAAACTATGAAGGAAAAAAAAGCCCCGGAAGTAACCTCAAGCTTTTCTCAGTAAGAACATTTACTGACTTCCTCTGAGGTCTTTTTCCTTCTCTGTGGAGGTGATTTTGAAATTTCATTCAAATCCCTAACAGCTCCTATCAAATTATATTAGATTTGTGACCTTATCATAGGAATGCCTACAGACAATTCTAATTAATCTTAGTTTGTAGAATGGATTAATGAATGCATTTTGTAGCTCGTTGCATAGGTTACACATATGTCCATTAATCCATAGTGAGAATCTAAAAATAATTCCTGGAAAATCTACAAAATATCTAATGGATGAGATGAGAAGAACCTTGTGAGACAGTCCTTTGAGAATAAGCAACAAAACTAGGCTCTGATTGCTATCATTATCTTCAAAAAGGTAAGGTATCAAACAACAGCAAGGAAGAATATATTATTTATTGGCCTCTTTCCCTAAAGTGTTTAATTAAAAGGCTTTTCTCTCTCTTATTTTTTTTACTATTTGGTCATTTTATGACATGACAATACACAAAAATGAAACTGTAAATCTAATGGCAATACTTGTAACTTACAGAAATTCAAAAGTGCCTGTTTTTGTGACTCTGGACAAAGGTCCCTAACATTCTTTCTTTCTGAAGACCATTTATGTGACACTCTTTCAAGTAAAATGAAGGACAAGAAAATAAAGGGGTGGGGGGATTTGGCAAAACAGACACCTCCTAGCCTTGTTTCTCCCTGTTATCTCCATGATAAGCAATGGTGCTCTGAGGTGCTTTCATATTCTCAATGCTCTAGCAGTGTGATGACTGAAAGGCCCCCAGGCACCTCAAACCAACACTGTCACTTCTAGTCACTGCTCAGCCCAGCTAATGCCATGCACGTCATGACAAGCAAGCACCAGCCACCTAAAGGCACCACACCCCTGCCTCAACAAAACATACACCTTTGAAAAGGTATGAGCCACAGAGGGAACCTGTTTCAAGGGTTGCCAAGGGAAGCTAGCCTTGTCTATAAACAGTAGAGAGGCACAGAAAGAGAACCCAAAGCCACAGATACAAGATGACTGTTAGTCCTCAGTGCAAATAATTGTTCTACTTCCTGTATGGATTTGAGGGGGAAGAGATGGAGAAAATTACATACTAAAATACAGTTTGACCAGGCCAAAGTGGGTTTAGTTGTCAGCCTAAACCTGCCATCTGGTGTTAAGATATAGCAGATCACACCCCAGATGTATTCCTTCAAACAAAACATCTTTTTTTCTTACTCCCCTTTTTTTCCTTTCTGTAATGAGAGAGGTGCCTGGCAAAGATACAAATCATCTGAAGTTTACTTCAAATTTAAAAACTCTCATTAATTTAATCAGCCAAATGAATAGGTATGTCATTTCACACACTCACACCTTAAAAGCAATCACTTTTCAAAATGGTACCTATAGATCTGGAGCAGAAAATAATTTTGTTTACTACTCATCAACCCTCAAAGTTGGGGCTACCCTTAGTCATCCATAAGCCAACTCATCTGAAAAACAAAATTTACTTCAGTGGAGTTCTGAAATCCCTGTCCTCTTCTTTATATTTGTCTTAATATCTCATTCCACAATTGGGGTGGGGAAGGGTTATGCAGTGCTATCATTTGCACCTCATTACATTTGGGCTGGAGCTTTGAGAAAGCTGATATTCCCTTTAAATTTTTACAGATGCTTCTAGTTTACCAGTTCATGACTGCACTACTAGAAAAGACTTCCTGCCTCTAAACTGTTTGCTGGCATGTATGCTGAATTTCAAAATCCCTGAAAAAAGTAGACCTTTGTGGTGTTCTCTTAACTTTCTTCCTGAGGGAGGGGGAGAGGAGGGTCACCAAAACCAAACCAAACCAAGCAAAAGCTTTTTCTCCCATAGAGTGAGACCAAATCTCAGAAATATTCCCTCCTAACTACTGACTGTTCATTTTAATTTGGAAACAGCGTCACAAAAAAATGTTCATTAACTAAAAGGTATTTGTAAAAGGCATTTTTTCATCAAATTATGACGGTGACATGTTCAGTAAGTTGTGGAAATAATTCAACCACAGACCACCTTTCACCTGAGTATTTCTGTGATTCCTTATATTTGTGTGTGCCATTTGAAAAACACTTTGGGACCCAAAGAGGAGACACTTTCTAAACAACCACCTCCCTTTGTTTCATGGCTCCTGAGCTTCTCAAAGTTCAGGGCAGGTGACACCGGTCTGTTCTTAATCTTTACTGTTTTAGCAATGTTAAGGCTGATGACGAGGGACACAAATCCCCTGATGGAACTGAATGCATTCCAAGCTCTCCGACCCACTCAAAGCCATAATCCCCTGCAGCTGGATCTTACTTACCACCATGCACAGCTAATACATTTTTTAAAAGCTAGTCACTGGTGACAAATGTAAACTGGACAGAGTAGCTCCCCCTTCTCCCTGCCTCACTCCCCCACCCCTCAATCTTCCCCCATAACCCAGAGACTTACTGTTTCTGTGATGGATAGGACCTGCCTTTTAGAACCACCAAGCCTGGATGGTATAGCTCTACCCTAAGTGACTAGAAGGTTTTAAAAGCATCCTCAGCTGTCAGACTGTAACAAAAACAACAGAAAAGTCATCCTTAACACAAACATTTCACAACTGGGAAAACCCTATAAGTTGAGATTATCACTGCTATACTGAGTCCACTATTTATTTAGCTATCACATGCAGGGAAACTATTCTGGCACCCTGGCTATTTGATTGAATTAAGCTGGTTGCCATATTCCTGGGTGTAATAAAATAAACACCAAAGAAAACTTTTAAAGATTATTTTCTGATATATTCCTTGGATCCCTTCACTTCTATTCTTTTGGCAGAAACTTGGACTGAAATATAGTAAATAAGTAAGCTTTTATATTGGACAAGTATGTTTTCACCATGGTTTTTGACCATCTACTTAAAGAAACTGAGTAATCCAAGTGCACAATAGCTCTGTGCTAGGTTAGATGGAATCTCCAAAAACCAAGTCGGCAAACTACAGAAAACCACAACCTAGAATGATGGATGGATACATATACAGAGCTATCTAAATTAAGAAAATAATATCTGTTGGCTCTGCACCTGTGGCTCAAGTGGCTAAGGCGCCAGCCACATACACCTAAGGTGGCGGGTTCGAATCCAGACCAGGCCCGCCAAACAACAATGACTGCTGCAACCAAAAAATAGCCAGGTGTTGTGGTGGGTTCCTGTGGTCCCAGCTACTTGGGAGGCTAAGGCAGGAGACTCGCTTGAGCCCAGGAGTTGGAGGTTGCTGTGAGCTGCAATGCCATGGCACTCTACCCAGGGGGACAGCTTGAGGCTCTGTCTCAAAAAAAAAAAAAAAAAAAAAGAAAGAAAGAAAGAAAGAAAAGAAAAAGAAAAAGAAAAGAAAAGAATGTCTCAAATAGTATCAAAATTCCACAATCACAGATTTTGATAAAGGGACAAGATCACTTGGTACAGAAAAACCAAGGGTTAACATGGGACTTTTTTGGTTTATTATCATTCCCAGATAACTGGCAATAAGTGCTGTGATTTAAGTGATATTACCAATTAGACTTGGAGATAGCTACCACAACACTGACTACAAGCTTAAATTGCATTAGGCTTAATTACTGCAAAGTTACTTCTGGAGAGGGAAACATAATTTTATACCACTCTCAGCATTCTAACTTGAGCTCAATCCCTGCATGATACATACTCGCCCAAGTAATTGAGGTGCTAAAAGGCACCACAGTTAATCACGTGTAACTAGCAAAAACACAGAAGCGACGAGCAAGTTTCCATAAATTAAATTCATATCCAATGATATGAACTTTCAGGATCCTTCTCACCTTCCTTAGAGGAGGTACTACTTAGCAGTCTGGTAACCGGCATCAACAGAACCCACAGGTATGAAATTTGACTAGGAGTATGGGAGGGAGAAGGGTATTATACCGATGGAGAAAGATATTAAGACAATGTGCTTGGAGGCTAGGTAGAGTGGCTCGCATCCATAATCCTAGCACTCTGGAAGGCAGGGGCAGGAGGACTGCTTGAGCTCAGGAAATCAGACTGACAAAGAAATAGACCCCATCTCTACTAAAAATAGAAAACAATTAGCCAGGCATGATGGTGCACACCTGTAGTCCTAGCTATTCAGAAGCTAAGACAGGAGGATGAGTTGAGCCCAGGAGAGTTTGAGATTGCAGTATGCTATAATGATACCACTGCACCATAAGCCTAGGCAACAGAGGGAGACTGTCTTAAAAAAATAAAAAAAGGGCTCAGCGCCTGTGGCTCAAGTGGCTAAGGCGCCAACCACATATACCTCAGGTAGCGGGTTCGAATGCAGCCCGGGCCCACGAAACAACAATGATGGCTGTAACCAAAAAATAGCCAGGCATTGTGGCAGGTGCCTGTGGTCCCAGCTACTTGGGAGGCTAAGGCAGGAGACTCACTTGAGCCCAGGAGTTGAGGTTGCTGTGAGCTGTGATACCACAGCACTCTACCCAGGGGAATAGCTTGAGGCTCTGTCTCCAAAAAAAAAGACAAAGTGCTTAGAAGAGTCCACTTCTGATTTTCCTACTTGTCACCACTGTCATATTCCCAGAATCCAGGCAACTCAGTCAACATATGAGTAATTCAATCAATAGGGAGAAAAGAAACTTAGTTGTTCACAGAGACTTTAGAGCCTTGAGTCTAAACTTTAAAAATGAGGTATGTGCAAGGGAGGGGAGTTTGTGGGTGTTGGTGAGCAAATAAGAAAAGGAAATTAAGAGAATACTATGTGCACACATACGTAAAAAGGCATTTTGTGATATGTATGTAGAAAAGTGTGTAATACCTATAGTCAGCTACATTTTTAAAGACTGAATTAAAGTGCAGTAATACCCCCCCAAAAAAGGAAAAGGAAATAAGCCCATATGATTTCAGAGTCATGTTCAATGGCAACACATATTTAGTTTGAATCCACATGATATATGTATTCATTAAAAAAGCATTTATTAAGGCACGTCTGTATTCTTCATAGAGTAATCAAAGTGGCAATATTTTACAGTATTACCTTATATATCTATTATAAACTGCAAGGAGTATTTCTACTTCAGAATACAAAATGATCTCAGGTCTAAATTCCCATGTCCGCAATGGTATGTTCACACCATAAAGTTGTCTAAAAACCTACACAAAATATAAAGGACTAAGCCTCAGGAAACAAAACTGAATCATAACCAGACGTCTGCAATGTTACTTAAAATGTGACAAAAAATGCAGTCTCTTAACTAATCAAACTTTTTAGTATTAAAATATTATATAATTGTGCCCAATTAAAAAATCACAGGTCCAAATAAATTTATAACTAATCCAGTGAGAAATATTGATTATATTTTATAGGAAAGCCACAAATATTTCCAGGAACCAATTCATAGTATTTACAAAAACCTAACTGAAAATGCTTAGTCTTGACTTAGCATAAATCCTTCCAAAGAAATGCATCTAAAATGAATACTGTCTCTTTAAGTTGAAGGACCTGCTATAGTTAGGTAGTATGAAGCCAAGAAAAAGTTCTGAAGTTTAACTCTCAGGAGCAAACATTTTCTCCTTGTGAAGTAAACTCTGTTGAAAGACAGCAGACTACGGTCCCACCAGTAAAAACAGGAAAGTTTTCAGCCAGTGACAGCTTTGCCTACAGAGAAAAAAAAAGTGTCATAGACTCACTTTATTAAACCATATGCTCATTGCCCTGTGAAGAAAGCAGGGTCACTAATTAGTTCATTCTGTGAAAGAAGCCCTTCCTGATCCCGTTGACTTTTGTCCCCCTGGTTAGCTCCAGCTATTTCTGTCATGCAACTTGAAAATCACTGGAGGGAGGAAGATCGCCATAACAACCACTGAAATGATCTTGTGGAATGTGTCTAGTGGCACTGGAATAACCTGAATATGTGCTCCAGATGTGTCGGCTGTCAGGAAAAAAGTAAACACATCTGATGGACAGCGTATGACTAGATGGCCTCGAAGCGACTCCAGAGGCCGGGAGGGGGAGGGGCTGCATCTGTGAGAAGGGGGGCGGCGGGCTGGGCAGGCAGAGCAGAAGGGAGGCCAATCCTGAGCAGCACCAGGCACCGAGGACCTGGGGCCTGAGAGGACTGAGCGCGACTGTTCCGCCCGTATCCCTCCCCTGAGTGGCCTCTGCGGGACTGCAGCGGCCTCTGCGAATTTCCGTCTGGCATAGACTTGTGAGCATTTGGGAGCAAACTAAAACATGAATGCTGAGAGGAAAGGGGAAAAGAGAGGAGAGGGTTCAGAACACTTTCTGTCTTAAATATTAATGGCAACATGTTTTTAAAGCATTCTATCTTCAGGGGAGGGCTGTCTCCCTGCCCCTACCCTCCCCCTACCAAATGAATGGTTTTGCTTTTTGCCCTCTATGCATTGGCTGAAGCACTCTTTTTATTAGGTGCCTGAGTGATTACATTCCTGATCTGAAAATGTTGGCTTTTTTGATGGTGATGTTGTTCCATAGACTTTCACAAGTTGCACAAGTGGTTTGGTTCCCTAACCCAAAACATTTTTTAAAAATATTTTTCTAATGAAATATGTAGAAATGACTAGAAAACATGATATAGGCCAAAACACATTTTCACCTTAGTTCCTATTCTCAGGGGTGTTTGCAAAGAGAAAGATTTAGACCTATGCTCAGTGCTGATGTTCACAAACAAAACTGTACTTCTACAAACATGTACACACAGTAGGCACTTGTTGAATATTTGCTAGATGAAATTAGTTTTTAATGTACAGGACTCAATTACAAATGCTACTTGGGTTCTACATATAAAAGTGGCAGCGATTACTTAAAAAAAATAAGTAACCAAGTTTAAAAATATTTAAGAAAAATAAATGGGAAGTTTATTTCCCCATGGGAACAAAAATGTCCCCCTAAAGAAAATAGGAAACATCATATTCACACTATGGTGCATAAACCACCTACTTGTACATGAATCTACATTTCAATGCCTGTTCCTGGTCCAAAAGTTTGCAAAATGAATAAAAATATTCACTACAGCCCTCCCATAAATGCTTCAATCTATGAAAAGGCTACAAAAGTTTGTGCAGAAATTTAGAATCTTTTCTAAATTGAAATTGAAATCTTTTCAAGCAAAATATCCCAGATTTTCCTTTAAAAACTCCACACAATTGCATTTCAATAACAATTTTAATGATATAGCAGAAACAAAAAACAAAACTACATTGGTGGGCAATTATTTCTATTATATATATATTTAATTAAGATATAAAATTGCTTATTTAACATTTAAAATCCTTAAAAATGCTTATGCTTAACATTCATTAAGACTAATTATAGTACCTTGGCTAAAACCAAGGAATAGTCACTTGGAACCACTGTCCCTACATATGGAGGGGTAGTTCTAGGACTACCCTAGAATAAAGGGACATTCAAGTCCCTTATATAAAATGACCTAGTATTTGTATATAACCTATACACATCTTCCTGTACACTCAAAATAATATCTAGATTATTTATAACACTTAATACAATGTAAATGCCATGTAAATATTTGTTCTAACTGTATTGGTCAGGGAATAAAGACAAGAAAAATGTCTGTCTGAAACATCAGCAATAATGTAACATTTTCTGGTATTTCTTTTTCCACTATTTTGATCTATAGTTGGTTGAATCTGTGGGTTCTGAACCCCTGGATACAAAAGGCTGACTATACTTTCATTCGAGGTGATTGCCAACTTAAGAATCTCATTTCAGGCTCAGCGCTTGTGGCTCAAGTGGCTAAGGCGCCAGCCACATATACCTAAGGTGGTGGGTTCAAATCCAGCCCAGGCCCACCAAACAACAATGATGGCTGCAACCAAAAAATAGCCAGGTATTGTGGTGGGTGGCTGTGGTCCCAGCTACTTGGGAGGCTGAGGCAGGAGACTTGCTTGAGCCCAGGAGTTGGAGGTTGCTGTGAGCAGTGAAGCCATGGCACTCTACCCAGGGGGACAGCTTGAGGCTCTGTCTCAAAAAAAAAAAGAATCTCATTTCAATTTCTAAAGTATCGAAGTACATTTTCCTCCTTTGATAAAACTCATTTAGTGACTTAGATTCTGAATATAGATCACCAAAGGAAAAAAGAAAACCATAACAAATTATTATTTGAAAGAAGGAAATGGAACAAATCTTCAACTTACTCTTTATTCTCTTATTCACACATTTAACCTGGTAGAGTAAGCCCCTAAGGATGCTTAGAGGTTGAAGGACTTAAAATTTGAAGAAATTGGTGAAATTAACAGCTAGAGTGAATGGCACTGCTTCTGCCTTCTAGAAATTGGATTCCACTGGCAACTGGCTGAATGAAGCCAATAACAGATTCATGGTCTTGGAAAATGTTTCATCCTCTAAACGAAAACATCATTATTTCCTTGTAACAGAAACTGTACTTCTTGACAAGTTAGACAATCTAAAATAATCAATGCCAAGGTCCAATTTATAAAATTTGTTGGCAACCTATAAAAAAGAAATAACATGGGTATCTGCAATTATTTACATAACATACTTTATTATTATTCCAGCCCAATAATCTTCCCCAATTAAAAGACTTCAAAAACGGGTGACATTTCTAGATAAAAAGCTAAATAATTTAAAACTTCTATAAGCCAAAATTATAAATGTTCCAAATTTGTACAATGAAGTGCCAAATATATAAAAGAGCTTTAGTAACCATTTTCTCTGTCTTTCTTTTCTTTCCTTCCTTTTTTAGACAGTCTCACTTTGTTGCCCAGGCTAGAGTGCCATGGCATCAGCCTAGCTCACAGGAACCTCAAACTCCTGAGCTCAAGGGATCCTCCTGTTTCAGCCTCCCAGAGTACTAGGATTACAGCAGGAGTCATCATGCCTGTCTTCAGTGACCATTTTTATTCGCCTTTATCTTAGTATTCAATCAATAAGCAAAAACCTCATGTACATTCAAATAACTGGAATGTATCTGTGTTTGTGTGTTGTCACTTAACCATCTAAAATTTCTTACACTGAACTTACATTTTATAAGAAAAATGACAAGTAAAACATTGCATCTTATATCAAATTCAGAGTAATGGTTTTTCTGTATTTGGGGGGGTTGTTTGTTTGTTTGTTATCAGGAACATCAAAACATTGGAATAGAATAAAACCTGGAATTAAGGTAAGAAGTATTCAAAGTCTCAAGAGTTATATACAAAGTTGCCTGGAAAGTATCCAGCCATTATTAATAATATTCTTCATATTAATATTATACAGCTGGGTATTTTCCTGACAGACCTCATAATACCTATATGAACAGATTTGGTGGTTTAACTCTACATAATTAAGCTCATGGCTGAAATGAAACTTCATGTAGCACTCTGCCCTTAGTCTACTATATGTTTTTAAAATTTAAGGCCAGGCACGCTGGCTCACGCCTGTAATCCTAGCACTGTGGAAGGACAAGGCAGGTGGATCGCCCTGAGCTCACAGGTTTAAGACCAGCCTGAGCAAGAACCTGAGCAAGAGACCGCTTCTCTAAAAAAAATAGCCAGGCATTGTGGTGGGCACCTCCCAGCTACTTAGGAGGCTGAGGCAAGAGAATGACTTGAGCCCAAGAGTTGGAGGTTGCTGTAAGCTATGAAGCCATGGCACTCTACCAAGGGCAACACAATGAGACTCTGTCTCAAAAAGATAACTAGATAAAATAAAATAAAATTCAATGACGTGTTCATGGGTTATAGTTTCTTGGACCCCCAATTTCTCCTGAACGCTTTTCTGTTTTCTCCACTAAGCAAATAGATGTCAATGGTTGTAACATGCACAGACCATCAAATATGCACACTCATCAAGCAAGATGTAGGAAACTTTGGAGAGTCTACCAGCAGTTCTTTTACCATTCTCTATAGTATTACAGAACAGCACAAAACTATTAACAAGTCCAGCAAGGCCAGAAGAGTTGAATACTCAAGTAAACCAAAATAAAAACTAAAGGACAACCAGGAAGCCAATCTATTAGTATTCCAGCTGCACATGAGTAAAATACTGCAATGCCATTTCCTGGCTGCAGAAGTTTTTTAAATGTCCATGTAGTAGGTTTCATTCACAGGGTATTTTTTTTTTTTTTTTTTAGCAGAAACAGTAAAAAGCAACAGGAATGAATGAAAGAAAGCAAAATCTTGATTTAAAACAATGACGTTTTTGATTCCGGTTTAAAAAAACATAGATTCTTGAGAATAGCAATTTAAGTAAGACCTTTTCTCAAAAAAAAAAAAAAAAAGGCATTTTAAAGAACGTGAACATGAACTCCTTTCTGATCTCTTATTAAAACTACAAGGGAGTCTTCAAAGGAAAAATATGAGGCTATTATACGTACTTTAATGCCAAAAGAATAAAAGAATAAAATCCAGAGGTTCTTTGAGGTCATCAGTCGTGTGTCATCCTATCAAGGGAAAAGAAGCCACGAGGAAGCACAGAATTCCACCGAAAAGCAGGCAATTTGTGAGACAGAACAGAGAACACAGTACATTCTACCCAGTGATAGAAGCCTAAAGACACCCTTTTCAAGAACCTAGCTATAACCTTCAATCTGCTTATATAATGTCATCAATTTATGCACAGATTTGTGAAGACCTCCACCCCACCCATGCCCTGACTACAAAACAAGTGAGTCAATGAATCCTAACCCAAGTTTTATAACAAACACAAAATATTCTCTCAAGGGATCTGTGAAATCCTCAAAATAAATCACATTAATTTCTAAAACATTTTCCATATAGTATTTAGAGGGAAAAAGAAGAAAGAAGTGAACAAACCCTGAGAAAAAGTTCTTTGGTTCAAATTCCCTCTTAGTGTAGACCAGGAATTGCTCTTACAGAAGTTCACTGATTCACCCTATGTCACACAGCTATGTGTCTGCAGAATTAGAACAAAAACTCTCATGACAATGACACACTTCCTACCAATCCACCCTTCTCTTGCCACCACCAACTTTACTCCCTATTCTCAAATGACAACTGAGCTATTCATCAGATGATAAATTAAGATCTTCTCTCAGAAGCTCTCTCCATAAAGAAGAGGAACAAGATTAACAAGGGAACCTAAAAACATTCTTTAGAGTAATTTCAACCTTCTGCCCCTATAATTTATCAAGATTGTTAAAAAGTAAAAAAAAAAAAAAATACAAACTTTGAGTCTAAATGCCAATTCTTTTTCCATTTCCTAGAACAGTTGCTCTCAAGCAATGAAATGACAAGGGGGAAAAGAAAAAGGGTAGACTTTGAAGCTGAGAACTCTGAGGTCATTAGCCTCCCAGTAGTAACAGTTGACTATATTCATTTACTGCTTCTTTATCCTTAGTTCACTAAGGGCAAACAGCACTTTTTTTCCCTATTTTTTTTAGCATTACTGTCCTTCAGCCTCATCTCAGGACCCTAACATGCCAGGATTGCTGGTGACTTGGCCATTTACCATAAGGAATCATTACTATTGCACTTAAGACAAATGGGGGCCCTGGCTCCAAAAAGAGAACCACCTCAAATGGACTGACAGGTAGCCAAGCCAACCCTTCAAAAAAATCCCCTGAGTTCAATCCATGCTTAAAGCCTTCCACAGCTTCCCATCTCACTAATAATGATGGTGGTCTACTACAGTTCTGTGTCATCCTACCAAGGATGCCCATGTTTGCATTCCTAAAACGTACCACAGTTACCATTTTACATTCTTGCCTGAATACCTAAATAATATCAGTTTCCCAATCCATATGTAAACTTCACGAGGGTAAGATCTTAAGTCTTTTTTCTCCGTCACTGAATCCTCCGAACCCAGTACAATGTTTCCTATATATACAGTAAGCGCTCAATAAAGAGTTTGTAAATAGAATTGACAAAGAGATAGTGCAATATGGAATGAATTTCTCAATTTCCATTTGCCAGTTTTGCTTTTTAAGTGAGATGCTAATAGTTCTACAATAGGTAATACATCTTTGGCTGTCTCAGCCTCACCTGTACATAGTTGCTAAACATTCATTCAGAAAATTCATAGTTCACTGAGATAGAATCAGTGACTTCTCTGTGGTCTTTAAGAAAACTAGTCATGGCTCAGCACCTGCAGCACAGTGATTACAGCACCAGCCACACACACAGAGGGTGGTGGGTTCAAACCCAGCCCAGGCCAACTAAAAAACAACAACGATGACAACTGCAATAAAAAAAAAAAAATAGCCAGGCATTGTGGTGGGCATCTGTAGTCCCAGTTTCTTGGGAGGCTGAGGCAAGAGAATCGCTTAAGCCCAAGAGTTGGAGGTTGTTGTGAGCTGTGACACCAAGGTACTCTACCAAGGGTAACCTAGTAAAACTTTGTCTCAAAAAAAAAAAAGAAAGAAAGAAAGAAGGAAAACTAGTCAGTGAGTCTCATTCACTTACATTGGCTTTATTCCACTGGTATCACCAATTTTGTGCCATTGTTCAAAAGGAGAAATCAGTTATGGAGTGTGTGCAGTTATCAGCATTAGCCTACACAGGTGGAGAAACAATTCATATGGATGAGATTTTAACAACTGCAACTTCATATAACAGCAAGTATCATTTGTTTTTTTCTATATGTTAAAATTGTTTTATACTTTATTATTTTTAATTGTTTGGGATTCACTGAAGCTACAAAGAATTAGGTCACACTGATTGCATTTGTTAAAGTCTCTGTCATAATTTTGTCCTGCTCCCAAGAGGTGTGCCATACATGTGACCCTCCATCGCCATACCCTTCCCCTCTTCCCACCTGTGCATTTCCCTACACACCCCCATATCAGCTCATCTACTGCCTTCATATTAGAATTGAGTACATGGGATTCTTGCTTTTCCATTCTTATGATACTTTACTAAGAAAAATGTGTTCTATCGCCATCCAGGTTAATACAAAAGATGTAAAGTCTCCATCTTTTTTAATGGCTGCATAGTATTCCATGGTATATATATATACCACAGCTTGTTAATCTATTCCTGGGTTGATGGGCATTTAGGCTGTTTCTACATTTTGGCGATTGTAAATTAAGCTGCAATAAACAGTCTAGTGCAAATGTCCTTATGATAAAAGGATTTTTTTCAACAACTAATTGACTTTCAGTCTATTGATATTGATTTTTCTGTATCAAACATGTTTGTAAGAACTTTACATGTAGTAACTCATTTAATTCTCATCACCATAACCACAACGTAGGTTCCATTATTCTCCTTATTTTACAGAGGAAACTGAGACTGTATTGCAGTTGTGCTTATAAAATTTTTTTATTTAACATCTATTTACCAGAAAACTAATAGTGCAAGACACAATTCTGGTATCCTATTTTAAACACAAGGTTAAGTCTGTTGCCAGCAAATACAGATTTAAGGCTAAAGAGGTTTGAGAAGAACTGGTGTCTAAAGTTGTATTATTTTTCCCAGACTTACCAGTTTTAAGACTTGCTCTAATAGGATAAAGTTTTCAACTGCAGCAAGTCTTCAGTGAAACGCAGCACCCATCCCACCTAGTTAAGAATCCTGGCACTCGAAATCTATTTCACCCCACTCAGCAGGCTGCAGTACATAATTATTTTCATCTGGTTATAACACAGGGGGGTGAGTTTAATCTCTAAAACCCTATAGGGATCGGTCTTAGCAGTTTTAGAAATTGCCTCTCACGCTATGAATGTGCCTCACAGCAAGATGGTCCTGCTAATGGTTCCCAGATTAGGATCTGGGGGGACCAAAGGCATGTCTCCCTCCTCTCCATAATTTTCTTTCCTTTGTGGGCCAAGTCTATGGTCATCTGAGGTATCCTTATGGCCCTGCTTTCAAAAGCAATTTGTTCTGATTTGGAAAAAGGAACAGAGGTCACACTTTTTAAAGCAATGATTACTATATGCTAGAGTCAAATGAATGCATATATAAAGTATATAAAGTAGATCATCAGTAATAATATTAATATTCTTAGAAATATAAAGGGATATGTGCAGACTAAATACAATCCCAAATAATGATGTATCCAAGAATGTGAAGTAATCTCTGGTTTATCTTGGTCCTTAAAACTTATCCTGAGCTCTTCCTTCCAGGAAAAAAAAAAAAAGTCTAGAAAACCAATTCAAGAATATAATTGAACATCTCTTTAATTTCTTATGAAGTTCAACCCTACTCATTCAATTCTAATTTCTCCCAGATAATCATTAGGAATAAAGAAAAGATACTTCAGTAATCAATTTTAAAAGTGAAACTGCTACAAAAACTGTGACTAACAAATCCCCAAAATGATTTCCACCACCCCCACCTCAGGTTTTGGTGAGCCAATCTCAAAAAAAGGAGGAAGGGAAGGGAGGGGAGGGGAGGGGAGAAAAAGGAACACATACAAATTAAACTTTCTTGCTTATAGAAGATTTAGAAAAGGCCCTTGGGCTGTCCACAGCATTCCGAGTGATAGCAAGCCACTTATATCAAAAATGACAGCTACATGTCTAAAAGCTATTCAACTTACACACCTGGTTCGACATATGTTAGAATATTTTGGTTCTGCCAAAAAAATTTTTATCATATCACAAATTCTTTTCCCACTGTCTCAGAACCTAAAGTAAGGCACTACAAATGTAAAATCTACGAGTTAAGTTTAGAGAAGTAACAAAACAGTTTCAAAATTTCGACTTATTTTCATGTTACTGGAGCTAAAAATTGACCCACAACAAAGATCTCAGTAGTATAAAACTGAAATTCTATGAAACATAACCTTAAAAAACCATAATTCCACCAGACTGGAAAATCTTGGTAGATGGCCGAGTTCTTCCCACCTCCAGCCTCAAAGGCAATGCCTGGCAAAAAGGAGCTTCAAATGATATTTGTAGAATGAGATAAATAAAACCTCAGAATTAGAGTGTTTAAAGTACTCTCAAACATGTTAGCACACCGATCCTCCTAAGGTATATAAGACAGGTATTCTTACACCACTTCGAAGACAAGGAGCCAGAATTTCAGAGCCAACCAGCCTCATCTAGGGGTTGTAAAGCATTGCTTTCCTCTATTACAATCACCTCTGCCTAACATTAAAAACACTCAGCATATGCGCTCTTTCACTTTTGCTCTGCTTTCCATATTTTATGTTCTGTGGTATAAAACTACCAAAAGTAGAAGGCAAAACCAGATTATTCAGATGCCAAACCTTAACAAGATCCACCCTTTGCAGCTCAGGCTTCCAGGTATTTAGGCCTACTTAAATAAGGCACACATAATACTATATTTATACTGCATACAAGTTTCAACCTCTCACATATTTTTAACCAAAAAAAATTTTTTTCAAGCCTAGATCTCTACTGACAAGTTTAATTCTAGATAGATTTTTACAGGAAAAACAAAGCAAAGAAATGGAAGTTGTTACCTCAAACATTTCAGATTCTGAGGATTTCACTATAAAAACTGATCACCACAGAACATACCACACTAACATATATGAACTTTGGGAGGCCGAGGCAGGTGAATCATCTGAGCTCAGGGGTTCGAGACCACCCTGAACAAAAGCGAGATCCTATCTCTAAAAACAGCTAGGCATTTGTGGCAGGTGCTTGTAGTCCCAGCTACCCAGGAGGCTGAGTTAAGAAAATTGCTTGAGCCCAAGAGTTTGAGGTTACTGTGAGCTCTGATGCCAGAGTACTCTACCAAGGGCAGCAAAGTGACAAAGTGAGACTGTGTCTCAAAAAAAAAAAAAAAAAAAAAAAAATATATATATATGTATATACACACACACACACAAATTGCAGGATAGAAAATCCAGTGTTTTCAGATTCTCTAATTTAGACTTCAAAGCAGATGCAATTAAATTATCACCTGCTAGCTCACTGTTACTCCTAGGTAGAATTATATTTCAGGTACCGATTCAACATTTATAGTATATTTTGCCAGACTTAATGTTAGGTTTAGTAATTCAAACATGAATAATACATGGACTCCTGACCCAGGTAAGGATGACATTAATAGTGATTGAGACAGATAAAAAGAAGTAACAAAAAGGCTATTGTGTGGACCTACATGTGCCACAAATGTTGTTGCTACATATAATTTATTAAGGAACACATGTGAAGGAAAACTACAAATTTCACTAATCATAAGTGCCTCCTTATATAAAGGGCTGATACATAAAAGACGTAAACATAGGGTATTCCTAATACAGGAAGTTAAATTGTTAACAACTCCAGATAACTTTCTCAGATAAAAGATAACAGAAACTTAAGGATTTTGTACCTTTAAGTCAATCAATAATTCTCCAGCAGTTTATAGAAACTATATATCTGACAGTAATCTTGCTTTTAATACTGCTGGTCCAATCATAACTAGCACTGGTTGCTAAGAACTCTGCATCTTTTAAGGCCTTGTATATATTAGCTATGTATCCATATGGAAAGTTACATGCCATCACACATTTTTACCTGTCTTCCTACTGTGTAGTGTTAAAATACTACCTGATTTTGAAAGTTATCCTAGAATAAAAATAAACATCCTACACCCAATATTA
Source organism: Galagoides demidoff (assembly GCA_963574575.1). Classification (NCBI taxonomy): domain Eukaryota; kingdom Metazoa; phylum Chordata; class Mammalia; order Primates; family Galagidae; genus Galagoides; species Galagoides demidoff. The sequence goes on along the minus strand of CAUYQV010024211.1, from coordinate 4,546 downwards.
AGCAATGATAAACATTTAATTAACTGTAGTTCATTAGATTGCTACCTTTCTGAAGGGACCTACTAGGTCTGATTCATGCAGCACTGCAGGTTAGAAAGGAACACCATGTGAGTCTAAAGCACGCTGTGCCCACTTTTAGCTCTGGCAAGAACCACTTCATTCCTTCCTAGATGACATCATTATACCCATCTCTATTAGGCATCTTGCTCTATGACCTGTAATTCTTTCCCAAAGCTAGAAATACCCTGGCTTTCAGGCAGAAATACAAAGGCTGATTAGTAGAAAATCCTCTCAACCTTACAGCCAAGAAAAATGTAATCTCTGGTATGCAATCTGAATGTAATTTAAGAATTCTTAAATATGACTGATCAACAAAAGTGGTGTGTGTACTTACATAAAAGCATGTTTAGCTACAAGCACACACCCACTACCATCCTCTCAACCATCATCAGAAACTGAACTTAGTCATCAGAATTGATCTCTAGAACTTCTTCCCAATAATCCAAGGTACAATCTCAGAATTCTCTTTTCAAGTAGCCATTACCAATCTTTCATTATCCTGAGAGTTACAACCTGTTTTCCATCTTTAATGTACTCTACTCTTCAGATAAGGAGCTCTAAGGAAGTACCAAAGCAATCACATAGATCAAACAGCTAGTCAGAGACAGAACCCAGGTTAGAAAAAACCCAGACTTTGTGCCTTCTGGTCAACACTACACTGCCTATCTGTGACGTTTATCACACACACTGTAACACTTAACCATTCCCTGATTTCTCTGTGTCCTGACCATTTAACTTCTCACCATATGCTCCTCTCCCTTTTGCTTTTAAAGAATTCAATGCCCCTGGCATAAAAGGGTAAAGAACTTATTGTCATTTTATATCCATGCAGCTAATGAATGGCATCTTCCCCATAAGCCATTAGTGGTCACTCAAAAGTTCATGCTACAGCTTGACCTTTGCTTCTTCTCAGAAGTATTCATCCTATTAAAAAGCGTTTTTCCTTTAATGTCACAGTAGCAAAATATTGCAGTGGCTGTATGCCTTTCCAAGCAGATATATCTGTGACAAACACTTTATAGTTTTGTCACTAAGGCTTAAGAATTTAGACAGTAAGACATAGCAAAAGTGAAAAAAGAAATCAGTTCAAGTAACAAGGGGAAAATGGTATTCTTATACATGCTCACCAGTCACAGACACCGTATACATAATTTTATGAATTTGACACCAAATGAACATTTCAATCACATTTAATTGAGCAGTTCTATGGTAAAAACGAGTCTAAAACTGCTCATCAGAGAAGAGTTCCCTCATACATGTATATTCTGAGATTGGACAATCTTTTTGTATTTATTACACTTTAAATACCATAAAATATTTTTGACCACTTTATAATAAGCAGGCATAACTGTATACAGTAAATATACTAAATAAATTATTTTGGTCGAAATCTCACACTACTTCCACCATATTTCTGCTGCTCTTCAGATTCTACATTTGAACACTGCAGTTCTCTACTTCACATACAGAAATGACCTAAAAGACAATGTTCTAGGCAAATAAAAAAAGTTCAGACATTAACTACTGGGCATCATAGTACTAAAGTGTCCTTTCTTTAATCAACACCAGGAAATCGGAATGACATCCACCATTGTAATGAGTTTTTATTTTATGTCAGGCATTGTGCTAATCCTTACCCAAACTATGTCTTATTTAATCCTCACTCCAGCCCTATGCAATGACAATTATTATCCTCCATATTTACAAATGAGGGAATTAAGGCTTAAAAAGAAATGTTATCCCTTGTCAAACTTCGCACATCATAGTTGGGATTCAAACTCAAGTCTTGCTGACCTAGATGCTTCCTATCCTTAGGCTACCTATGCTGAGTCTACTACATTATAAATATTTAGACAACATTTGTAAAAATGTTGATGAGGCACTCAGAACCATAACTGACTAACTACTCTTCAAAATGCAGATTATCTTGGCTAAACATTACGTCCACAATCAAACCAGCATATCATCAAAAGCTAAGCAAACCCAGGTCATGAGGTCTGTGTCTGTCATTTAAGATAACAATGGAACCCTTATGATCCTTGGGTGGTTTTACCATATTGTGTGGTATTTACCATGTGTTGCTTTGAAATAAAAAATACAATGTTTGAAAATGTTTAAATAATGAATATATAAAACATGGCAAAAAAGATAAAATACTTCAAAATAAAAGATCAATGAAAGATCTCTATGTATGATGGCTACCCACAGCAAAAGTTACATTTCCCAAGTCTATGTCTACAAAACATTATTTGACACATGCATTTTTTGGAGTTTTGAGGCTGCTTTGCCCTAATCTCAGTTATTTTAACATATGTTAGGGAATAACACTACCTTGCACTTTGTTGATCTTTTAAACTAGTAAGAGAAATTCATTTTAGAAAAGATACTGGCATCACAGTTTCCAAAATAATTCCTGTAGAGATAAGTATGATATTTTCTGTCTCCATGATGGGAAAATAAATGAGTGGATGTTTGGCACTTGCATTAGACAAATAATTATGCCAGACATTTTCACATGTGTTATCTCAAAAACACTCCAGTATAAGTACTATTATACCTATTTTGTAGAGGAGAGAACAGTGAGTTATGTAGTAAAAGATGCTAAGGGCGAAAGAGGGAGTGAATGGGGTAGATACTATTATTGGATAAAGGTTTTTTTGTTAGAGACCAAAAAGGGAATGGTTATTATTCTGTTTGTCCTATGATAGTATTGAGATTTTACTTGGGGTCATTTTAAAGCTGTACAGTAAACTTAATTCTTTTTTTTTTTATAAATGAAAACTCTACTACTATCAAGTAAATGGGTTTTATTAAACATTTTTAACCACTTTATCTTGTAAGCCTACAAATGTGTGTAGGAGGAGAAGAGAAGGTTTGAGTGCTGACCAGTTCATCAAACAGTTACTGCTGATTGAGTATTATTCAAAAATAAGTGGCCTCATGTTAGGAATTCTCTTCCCAGTCAAAATTTCGGAACTGAGAGTACGATGAGGAAATAATAAGCATGTGAAAACATTTGTTTTTATCAAATTCTGGTTTCTACTCCATAGGGTTTTTTAGTTGATCTAAAAATCTTTTAATAGTTTAGCAATTTCTCACAAGGATAACTGCTCTAAAATTACAAAAATAATTAGAGACATGAGCTTCAACATACTTTCTATGTGTGAATTTACCAAATACAGATATACAACATGATGGGTATTTGCATAAATGGGCATATCTGGGTTTGATGGGGGGCCTAAGATGAAATATTTTTAGTATGCCAAGTGTATAAATATCCACATGCTTTTACAAATTATACACAAGACTGTTAAGAAGTGAAAGTTAGCATTCCACTTGTTAAGTTGCTATCTAGCATATGCTTTAAAAATATATATATATATATAGATGCTTTTTTTTTTTTGACACAGTCTTACTTTGTTGCCCTTGGTAGAGTACCGTGGTGTTATAGCTCATAGCAACCTCAAACTCCTGGGCTCAAATGATCCTCTTGCCTCAGCCTCACAAGTAAGGGGATACAGGAGCTTGCCACAAGGCTAAAGACAGGATTTTGCTCTTTCTCAGGCTGGTCTTGCACTCCTGAGCTCAGGCAATCCACAGGCCTTGACCTGCCAGAGTGCTAGGATTACAGGTGTGAGCCACTGTGCCCTCCCTGATGTATTTCTTTTTTAAAGAAAAAAAGAGGTCAGGTGAGAATTCTAGGGAGGAAATTATCTTATTTTATTAATAGTTTTTAATTTTTATATCAATAAGTATCCAGTGATTCCCAGTAGAGATGTCATTGATGTTTTGGGCAAACAACTCACCATTGTGTGTAAATTCTTCTACAATCCAGACAGGGCAGTGTCCTTGGCCCACTAAATAGCTAGAGGCATCCCCAATTCAGTCATTAGTGACAAACAAAACATCCCGTGATATCTGCCATAATGGGAAGACTTCCAAACACTCAATGGATCCAGGTGGAGAACCCCCAGGTACAGAACCCAAACAAGCCTCAACAGCTTCTGGCCCTCCTATTTCAGAGTCAGCTACTGAGGGGAAGACTGCTCCTATCAGTCAGGCTGGGGTTAGCCTTCTTAGGCACTGCCTGGATGCCCCACATTGTGTAATAATCCTTGCTCTATGTATACCATCAGCTTCAAATTCTGATTTCCATCATTGGTTACTCCATTGGTTACTCTTTTTTTTTTTTTTTTAGACAGAGTCTCACTCTGTCACCCTGGGTAAAGTACCATGGCATCATAGCTTACAGCAACCTCAAATTCTTTGGCTTGAAAAATCCACTTCCCTTAGCCAACCCCCTTGGTGGGCCTATAGCACAAAAATACCGGGTTATTTTTTTTGTTTTTTTTTTTTTTTTTTTTTTTTTTTTTTTGAGACGGAGCCTCAAGCTGTCCCCCTGGGTAGAGTGCCATGGCATCACAGCTCATAGCAACCTCCAACTCCTGGGCTCAAGCGAGTCTCCTGCCTCCGCCTCCCAAGTAGC
>CAUYQV010024209.1:0-14668 GCA_963574575.1 Galagoides demidoff | reverse complement strand
CAAGTCGCTGGGATTACAGGCGCCTGCCACAACACCCGGCTATTTTTTGTTGTTGTTGCAGTTTGGCCGGGGCTGGGTTCAAACCCACCACCTTCAGTAGATGGGGCCGGCGCCCTACTCACTGAGCCACAGGAGCCTCCCCAGCTTACATTTTTCTAGCAACAAAATAATTCTTTTCAGTGTGGAGAGGCAAAGCTCCCCGTGACTTAGTTGGCTTCCCTGCCCGAGTCTTCCTCCCCTCAGGGAGCCCTCCCACTCCTGGAAGAATTCTCTCTCAGAGACAAAAATACAATCCTGCTCCCTTGCAAAATCTACGTGGACTACAAAATTAAGCTTCAAAGGCTGCCTTTCCAGATTCTCTATATACTCCTCAATAAGATATCTTATTCCTTTGTCCAGAATGATTTTATTTTCATCTCTACTTTATTCATTCCTTTGCTGATTCAACAAACACGTATTCAGCACCTAATTTACTGAGACACTTTAAGAAGCACAGACACACACTACGGGCACTACAGGAAAGCAGATCTGCCTGCAAGGTGCAGGCTCCTTCTCCAGCACAGACACTCCAACAGCTCAAACACCAAGTTCTCCAGCGGCCATTGCTGTTCCTCCCTGATGTCCCTTCTGATGCCTCCTTCCTCAGCCCCATGGACTCTGCACTTTTATTATAAGGCCTACTGCCTTACTTTAGATTGACTCATTTAATATATGTTGCTTGGGCACTGGGACCACTGCCAGGCATTTTCCTCTGTTTTTCTTAGCACCTGGCATTTGCAGAGCCCTACATAAATAATTGTTGGGTTGAACTAAATATGCCTTTGATTAGGCCTTTATTCTGAGTGCATTAAACATGCCTCCCTGTCACGTGGACCGTGCTGAAGCATCCCTGGGGATGATGCTCTCACCCGCTGCCCCCTTTAGATGGCTCTTTATACTTTGTGTCACCAAGCAAGGACATCAACTCTAGGGAAGGGGCTTGGCTTAGGTGGAGAGTTGTGCAGTGGGAAGCACAGCACACATCTGACGAGATTTAGGATGACAAAGCATGACCTGAAGGACTTTTGATTCCAGCTCAGAGAAAGAAAAAAAAAAACTAACCCAGGCACATTTCTTTGTGGCTTGTTTCATAAAATACAATCCTCACTTCTCTTACTCTGATCCAGCTGTGAGACACTTTTGTTGTTGTTGTTGTTGTTGTTGAGATGGAGTCTCGCTCTATTGCCTAGGCCAGAGTGCCTCATCAGCCTAAAACTCAAACTCTTGGGCTCAAGAGAACGCCTTGCCTCAGTCTCCCTGAGTAGCTGAGATTACAGGCTCCCAGAACAATACCCGGCTTGTTTTTCTATTTTTTAGTAGAGATGAGGTCTCTCTCTTGCTCAGGCTGGCCTCGCACTCCTGAGCTCAAGCGCTTCTCAGAGTGCTAGGGTCACAGGCATGAGCCACCATGCTGGCCTGTGGTTCTTCCTTTCATATGCCAAGGCAGGACTTAGGTTGGCAAGTTCACACAGCTGGAGGTGAGGTTGGGCTCTTGCTTTTAATTGGTCCCCAGGAGAGAACAGAATGTCAGCAAGGGACAGACCAAGACCACGTAACAAGGGGGGACTGGATAAGGAATAGACAGCAGAGCATCCTCAGTCCATTTATTTGGAGCAATCTTCCCAAGGCTAACCACACACAAGAAAACCCTCCTCTATCTCCAGCTCTGTGGCAGAGACTGGACCACACAGGGAAGACACCAACGGGCCACCGGAGGCCAGAGCTCTCCCACCTTCTCTTTGATGTGGCTGAAAGAGGACCACTCAGACCCCCAAATCTCCCATTTCACCTTGAGAGGGTTACAGTCCAGTACCTTCTTTGGGAGACATCCCACAGCCCGGCATGCTCCAGCTCCCCACCCTAAGCTCTGTGCACACAGTGTGACCTCCAACTGAGAATCACACATCTGCTCACTGCACACCTTGCTGAGACTTCCCCCTCACATCCCTCCCCAGCCCGGTGTGCCTGATGGAGGCATCCCAGTCGTCCAGAGCAGTTTTTAGGGTTTTCACCACCAAAGGAAAGGGAAAAAAAAATTTTAAATCACATGTTGATGGAATTCGGTGTCAGGAAATGTATCTTGCTGGGTTGCTAAGCTGGATAAGAAAATGTTTATGAAAACACTTTGTAAATGGTTAGGCTCTATGTAAATGCCCCCCGCCGCCAGGCATCCTACAGCTCTGCCTCCAGAATGTTCTGTACACACAGATTATTATTATCACCTCCCTACCCCTCTCGTTGGTTAACAGATCCATTCTCTATTTTTAGATAAATCCTTCCCTATCTTAAATTTTCCCCAACAGAAAAACAATATGAAAATTGTTCAAAAGACCAATGTGAAAATACGATCAAATGGCCAACCCTCGTTTGTACAGCTCTTGGCACAGACAGGCTGAAAACACAGGTTCTTTCTTGGCAAACCACCTTCTATGATTATGAGCTAAATGGACTCTAAGGGGTCAGGAGGGTGCATGGACACTTATCTTGCTTAGCTGGGTGTAACAGTCTCTGACACCCCTCCACGCTCAGAAAGCTCCCACTTCTAAAATGCTAAAGGCTGGATCTAAGAGGTCCTGCACCTACCAGCCCTGCCTTGCCCACGGCCTCTGGCCAAGTACCGTGCTCCTGCCAGCGTGACCTCAGAGGCCTGCAGGACACTGGTGGGGGTTTTTACTGCACCCAGAAGTGTACAACCACACTGACGCAAAACCAAGAACCTGTGTGACCTTTCTTCGCCCTGCCAGGGCGAAGAAAGAAAAACGAGGTACTTTTTCTCACACCAGGCTCAGGAAGTGCCGGAGGCTCGTGTGCCACTGTAACAAATTACTACAAACGGGGTGGCTTAAACCATTCTCTCACGGTTCTGGAGGCCAGAAGTTGTGGAGGTGAAATCAAGGTGTTGGCAGGACCGATGTTCTGCTGATTAAAAGCAGTAAGTTCAAACCCACCCCCAGCTATGTGCCCGGCGGCTGCACAGCCTGGGGACCCATTGCCGGACTGGCTAACCTATGTCCTGACCTGGATGTGAAACAAAGTGTCCCATGGCTGCATCAAAGTAGGTAAAATGAAGTTGGGAGGGTCCTTGGGACACTGGAAAGTGAACCCCCAAACTGGGATCTGGCCTGAAGGGGTCTTAGCTTTGTGAAAGAAAGATTTTAAGCCTCGTGTTGGAAACAAAAAAGACATTTATTGGACAAACAGTGAGCAGGCTGCCCTTATGTAGCAGTCATCTCTCAGAACCACAGAGAACAGCCCCCATAGCCTGCCAGCAAACTCTGTTTATGGCTAGGTCTTGATTGTATGCCACATAAGGGGTGGATTGTTCCTGGACTTTTGGGGGAAAGTGTGGAGATTTCCAGGAGTGGATATGCCGTAGAAGGTACTTCCAGGTACCTTGGTCAGTGGTGTTGGAGCTGCCAGGGCTGATGGGAGTTTCCGGTAGTCGGGTAATGTATGATAAGCAGGGGATACAGTCCCAAGGGCAGGCGGAGGTCATTCTCTGGCCTTCTTGGCTCTCACTGGTCTTAACCAGGCTCTTCACTGCATCCTGCTTTCCTGTCCTTGTGAGAGGCCCTGTTTCAGGTCTTGCAGCTTTTTAACGAATGAACCGCTGGTGTCCTGTCTCTCTTCCTGGGCTCTTCCAGCTGCTCACGGCCCCAGGCGTTCCTTGGCTCACAGTCACATCCTCATAGGCTCTTCTTCCTCCTTCTCTGGTGTCTCCACCTGGCAAATCTCTCTCTCCTTTCTAAGGCCACCTGTCATTGGATGTGGGGTCCACTGTGATCTCATCTTGAGCTCCTTAACATGATTTTCCAAATAAAGTCACAGTCACAAGTACCAGGGCTTAGGACTTAGACGCCTCTGTTTGGGGGAGCCACAATCCTCACTGCGGGGAGGGGATGCCCACCTGTTCACTCTCCTGCGACAGGCATCAACCTGTCAAGCAGGGAGCCGTGAAGAGGGGGTCCTGCACCCTGCAGGTGGGTCTCTGGGACTCCACTGGTGGTCACTCTTGCCTGACTCACCCACCTCCAATGCCCATGAAGGAAAAGAGGCCAAAGGAAGGGCAGAGCCGGCCTGCTCGTCACTCTGTAGACCCCGGGCTCTGAAGAGAACAGGGACGGTGCCTTTGCTGAGGGTGGCCTTGGCACCCACAGGAGAGGGTAACTGTACTCACACAGCACGCTCAGGCACACAGTGGCTTCGCTGGGGACCAGCCTCTTGAATGTACAGAGGAGCATTCCAGGAACCCCTAGGATGCTGGCACCCTGAGCTTACTCCACACCCAGGGAGACCAAGGTGTAGGGCAGTCTGGGTGTTTAATCCTTACATTTCAGGACTGTGGAGCCAGCTGATGGCTCCTCTCTCTCCATGTGACATCTAAATACAGCACCCTGGACCCTGGCTACTGCGGGTTAGTAACAGCTAAGAACAACAGCAGCCCCCTCTCCTGCACATCAATTGTATCAGGCCCTGTGTCAGGCAAAATCACATGCGTCATCACTGATCCTCATAACAGCCCATTTTGCAGGTGGGGACACAGGGTCTACAGGGAATATCTAAGTCTCAGCGCAGAGGATCTGCCCCAACTCTGACTCCAGCGCTCGAGGGTGTTCCTCCTGCACTCGCTTCCTTCTGCCAAACTCTGTTTTTCCTTTTTGTTTTTTCTTCCAGTTCTCCAGCTTCAAGATTTGCACGCCCAGGTGTCATGGTGAGAAGCCCATCCCCCATCAGCACACAAGAGGTAACCAGGAACCCAGCTCAGGAAGGCCCCCCAAATGGATACCTGGCAGAATTAGGCACCCGTGTGTCCCCAGACACTCCAGTGAACAGGCAAACCAAGAAGACATTTGACCCCTAAGTATTTCCATATGGGCCCTGGGCAGCAGTTGAATTGGTTTGAGTCATAAATTCTTTAAATAGCAAGTGGCAGTAACCTGTATGACTCTTTAATGTCCCATTATTCCTCCATCCGTTTATTGTTCTGAGATTTATAACGTAGTTCCTGAGTGCCTAGCCCATGATATAATAGGAGAGAATTTTTTTTTTTTTTGATACAGAGCCTCAAGCTGTCCCTCTGGGTAGAGTGCCATGGCATCACAGCTCACAGCAACCTCCAACTCCTGGGCTCAAGCGAGTCTCCTGCCTCCACCTCCCAAGTAGCTGGGACCACAGGTACCCACCACAATGCCCAGCTATTTTTTGGTTGCAGCCATCATTGTTGTTTGGTGGGCCCGGGCTGGATTCAAACCTGCCACCTTAGGTGTATGTGGCTGGCATCTTAGCCACTTGAGCCACCCTCACAGAGCCAGGAGAGAAATTTAAAAAAAAAAAACAAAACAGGCTCAGCGCCTGTGGCTCAAGTGGCTAGGGCACCAGACACATACACCTGAGGTGGCAGGTTTGAATCCAGCCCCGGCCTGCCAAACAACAATGATGGCTGCAACCAGAAAATGGCTGGGCGTTGTGGCAGGCGCCTATGATCCCAGCTGCTTGGGAGGATGAGGCAGGAGACTTGCTTGAGCCCAGGAGTTGGAGGTTGCTGTGAGCTGTGATGCCACAGCACTCTACCCAGGGGGACAGCTTGAGGCTCTGTCTAAAAAAAAAAAAAACACCCTGCAACTTTGGAATCTAAGAATTAGTCCTCATGTTAAAACACTGGATTAAATTAAAGATATCTTTAACTTGATAAAATAATAGAAAGTATTTCTTTGTTTTTCTTTAAATCTGCTTATTCTTACATCCTGTGTTAGGTTGAATTTGGGTCCCGATGAAGAGTCATCGATGGGAGGCATCAAATTCCCCACCTTGATTTCCACACTCCTTGCTTTGAACAGTTAAGCAAATGTACAACACGCTGAAAGGAATAAATGGTTTCTCCTGCACCGCTTCCAACTTGCTAAAAGGAACACTGAGAAAATTTATGAACTCAGTAAACCTGAGCTGCCTCCAGGGTCTTCTACTCCAGCCTCAGGTCTGCAATGCCGGAATGTGAGTTACCTTCACAATCATTTCATTCATCCTGACCTTAGATTTTCTGAAGTCTGCAACAAATAATATCTGATAAAAGTTTAGCACTTTTCACAGCTAAGGACAAAACTTAACTTGGAACCATCAGAGCCTAAGAAAGGGATGTTAGTTCAAGTGGCCTGCCTTGTGTGACCCAGAGATACACAGGTGACTGCCAGGTGGGACCCTGTTTGGTCCTGACGTTCCCAGAGACAGAACAATATCCTGAAGCAGTTACAAGACAGGGCTTTTGCCCATGTTTGGGCTGTGATTATTTTCCATAATAATTTCCACAACTTTCTCCAAAGAGAAAGTTCCATAAATGGAGGAAGCCATCAACACCGCTCCCATCGAGTACTCAGGGTGCTTCTAACCACAATATTTTTAATGTTTAGAAATCAGTGAAATGTTTCAAATTATAAAATTATAAAATAATGCATTCCATAGCAGGCCCCAACCTTGTCCTAGTGTCCTTCACACCCTCCCCAGCCCTGCCCCAGATCCAGCAGGTGGACCCAAGGCTAAAGCATCCCTTCTGCCAGGCACTCATTTAGGAGGGGGGCTGTGACCCAGTTCAGGGGTTTCTGGAAGGATTTCCACACTCTTAAAGGAGACACACATACACACAAAGAAATGCCCTGTTTCGGCATCTGGTGCTGTTGTGCCCACACTGACCCCTCCGCTGCTACAGCAGTGGTGTGGCCAGGAGGGGAAGCAGCACCTTTGATGGAGAGGGTGCGAGATGGCAGAGAGGAGTGGTGGGAAGGCAGAGAGGGCCTGCTGCTCCACCCACACCAGGCAGCCTCCTCCTACTGACTTCCAGGTCTGTGCACTTGTCACCTGCCTCGTGGCACAGCCCAGTACGAGTCCCAGCCTTCTGCTCCTTGTAGCTAAAAGCAACGTGGACACATGCTCGTTTTAGAAACACGTTTAATGCAGAAACTCATAGAGAAGAAAATGAAAGTCACCGATAATCTCACTGTCCAATAATAAACCCAATTTGTGCTTTCCCATCCCTCTTAAACAACTGATTTGGTGGCATTAATTGCAATAACAGGATTACAGAAGCAATATACCTACTTGGTATAAAAAAATTCGCATAGCACTATTATTGCATGCTGAAAGTAAACAGCTCCTGCAACCCCATCCCCTGAGTGGTGGACTCTGTTTGCAGTTTGTCACTGAATCCTGGAATGTTCTCCTCCACGGGTCAGTGTTTGCTAATGCATTAAGCCCATACTGTGTTACTCACAGTAGCTGAACCTCAGGCCCTGAGAACAGAAGCTACCAGGAGTAGAAAGAATGGGGAAAGGCGTTCCCGCTCCCTCCTGCAGGCGGAAGGTGGCCCAGGCAGCGTAACACAGTGGGGACAGCTGGGCTTTGATTCACTGCTAAAGGCTGTGTGGCCTTGGGCAGGCCCCTTAATCATTCTGAACCAGCTTCCTCATCTGTAAAATGAGAATAATGGCTGCGCTGTAAGAGTTAGAGATGGACTCATGGTGTGACCTCCATAAATGGTGGCCATTATTCGAAATATTTTCCTACTCTCCATATCGCCTTCTGGACTCTTCTGTACTTCCTGACATCTCTTTTCCCCGCCCCCCCCCCCCGTCTGTGCTCGCCGTATTAGCCAGGGGCTTCATAGTTGCAGATGACAGGATCTACTCCCACCAATTCAAACCAAAAGGGCTTTATGAAGGAACACAGGGGCTCATGTAACTGTTGAGAGGGCCAGGGACACAGACACCAGGCGGGCTTCCAGGGACGGCCCACTCCCGGAATCACGCCGAAGACCTGGCTCCCACGGGAGCTGCCACCCTCCAGGATGAGGCAGCTGCCAAGCCAGGATGTGGCTGTCTCGCTCCTGTCTGCAAAACCAAGCTCCCCTGACACAATCCCTGCCAAGAAAACCAGGCCTCGTTCCTTGCCTTTCTCCACCTGAGTCAGTTCTGAATCAAGGTCTCCTGCAGAAACATGCAATCAGTTGAATCTAAATCACACATCTGAACTCCAGAAGGTTTTATAGTCTCGTGTTGGAAAGGTGATACTTATGATCAGAAAGTGAGGAGAGGGGCCCAAACTCCAGGACAGCCGCCGATAAGCGTGCATTCTGGACTTGGGAGCAGGACAAGCAGATATACAATTAAGTTTCAGTATCTCTGTCCTCATCCCTCCAGGGTGGCATGTGACATGTTCTAGATAAATCCCTAGTTGAGCTCAGACATGAGTCGCAAATCAAGGCAATTAAAATATCCTATGCCCAGCTGGGTGTGCTGGCTCATGCCTATAATCCTAGCACTCTGGGAGGCTGAGTTGGGTGGATTCCTTGAGCTCAGGAGTTCGAGACCAGTCTGAGCAAGAGCTAAATCCTGTTTCTACTAGAAATAGAAAAACTAGCCAGGTGTTGTGGTGGGCATCTGTAGTCCCAGCTTCTCAGGAGGCTGAGGCAAGAGGATTGCTTAAGCCCAAGAGTTTGAGGTTGCCGTGAGCTATGATGCTGTGGAACTCTACCCAGGGTGACAGAGTGAGACTGTTTCAAAAACCAAAACAAAACAAAAATAACGAACAAATATGCCTAGAAGTACATGTCCAATGGGCCCTTCACATCTGACATTTTTAAGAGGATGCTTGTCAGCTCTAATCTCCAATTGATGATCTCTCAGGCGACACAACAAAGGAGCTAAATTGTTCTTGGTGCAATAAAGGAAAATATTTTTAGTAAGGGCAAATCCACACCAGGGGTCAGTCCAGCCTGGAAAAAGTCCCCCAGGTCAGCTCCTTGAAGTTGTTCCCGATGTTCTAAGCTGCTGCCTTTTCTCTGGCCATGGAGCAGAATATGTCGTCAAAGCTTTCATTTTTCTAGCCGGCACAGCTTTTGCAAGAGTGGGTGGAGCCAGCAGGTGCGAGCACCTCTTCTTGTGGGTGAGGACATCACCTGCAAGGGTGGATGATATCTTGCGTTCACGCTGCGTAAATTATTTCATTAAGCACATCTCTCTTATCCCGTGGGCGGATAAAGAAAAGTTGCTTCTTGTCCCCCCAGAGAGCTCCCCTCCTTGACAGCAGCCCGGTCTGCTCTCTCACGAGATGCCATCAGCCCCTCCAGTTTTCCTCCAGCTAACTTTCTCGTGTAATTTGAGGCTGATGAGGACTGGTGCGACCTGGGGCACCTCCTTCTGACTCCTGCAGGTATTCTTGCCTGGAATTCCTCCATCACCCTTGAGGATAGGCAGCCTCACAATCTTTCAACCTTCCCTGTGTGCAGAGGTTCATTCTGCTGATGTTAAGATGGCTTATGGGACCCGGCTGGGGAGTCTGCAAAAGCAGGACTACCTCTGTCTTGTTGCAGATGGTGCGAAGGTTACCGGGAGGTACTAGTTCTTTCTCCGTCTTTTTAGCTCCCCCTGGGATTACCTCGCCAGTCAAAGCCTGTGCCCCCTGAGCAGTCAGATGGGAAGGCGGTATGGGAGTGTGTTGGCGGCTGCTAATTATAGACAGCAGCTTCTCAGCGCCCTGCCTGCCTGTGTGCCTGCCTGCCACCAACTTGAGCACGATTATGGGAAGGAGGCTTCGGAGATGCAAGATTATAACCTTGATTTAGGAAAGCAAGATCTTCCCTGGCTGGGGCCAAGGCTCTGCCTCTGTTAAATGACATTCCTGGACTAGCAGCCAGAAAGTCTCTGTACTTTGTTACCTGTGGACTTGGTGGCACCTGGGAGAGTGTTACATAATGAAAAAGTGTCCATTGTCCTTGGAATGTGCCTGGCTCAGAGGACTACACTGGGTGGAGATTAAGAGCTTTATTAATGAGTCACTTTGTTCCCTTGTAATTAGGGTGACACACATCCTGGTTGGCCTGAGATAGTCTCAGTTTATGCCTGCTGACTGACTGAAGGTAATTATTAACAACACCCCCTTCACTCTCAGTAGGGACCGGTCTGGTGATAAACTCTGAGAGGCCTGATGTATAACCTTCAAGGAGAAGGAGGGAGACAAGGCCCAGGCAACGACAGACCCCCTGAGAGGCGGCTGCTCGCCCTAAATCACTCTGAGAGGCCACAAACCTCCAGCCACTGGGACACTGAGATGACCAATGAGAGACGGACAGACCAACTACAGACAGTACAGGCCTACTGTATACCCAGATGGGAAAAACCAAATGACTCCTGCCATCTAGCTGACCCTGAAGCTGACAGAGATGGGAGGGCTTTGCATAGGCCTCCAAGCCTTGGGCTTCCCAACCTAGGCTCAGAGAACTTCAGTGCCAGCTCTGTGCAGGGGGGATGGGCAATCTGTCAGGCCAGTCCTGTTTTTAGGGCGTTCTCACCATTTTGGGTCCTGTGGAGCCCCATTGTAAAAGGCCTGATCACTAGGCCATGCCACGCAGACTCTCCCTGGTGGGAAGAATAAAGAGGAAAGCACAGGAGATAGTTTTAAAGATGTCTCCAAGACCTAATGGCCCCCACCCAAGCGCTTTCCCTAACTCCATTGCAGTGACAGACTTCCTTATCCTTCAGCCCTACCAAATGCTTCTTCCTGCAGGAGATGGTAGGGTCAATCAGAACTGGGTTTTCTTGAGCAACTCACTGGTGAGGGGCCAAGTCCTCAGGGAGAATTCTCATCTAAGGGTTGATCTGTAAAGTTCCTCTATAATTTATCAGCCCCATCTAAAAGATATAGAGCACATTGATCACCATCAGGCTGTCAAAACTTTCTGTCAGCCTGTGAGAATAGCTTATTAGGGCTTTTCAAAATACCAGTCTCTTGGCTTGGCACCTATAGCTCAGCGGCTAGGGTGCCAGCCACATGCACTAGGGCTGGCAGGTTCGAAACCAGCCCAGGCTTGCCAAACAACGACAACTACAACAAAAAAATAGCCAGGCATTGTGGCGGGTGCCTGTAGTCCCAGGAGGCTGAGGCAAGAGAACTGCTTAAGTCCAAGAGTTTGAGGTTGCTGTGAGCTGTCACACGGCACTCGACCAAGGGTGACATAGTAAGATTGTAAAAAAAAAAAAAAAAAATACAAGTCTCTTGCAAAGATGTTGATTGGATTTCCTCTTGCAAAAAGTACTTCTGGGCACAGCTTGCTTCACTTGCATTAGAATAAACTTAAGATTGTTGGGTATATGGCACTTAACAAATACCAGAGAGAACCAATTATGGCAAATGAAAAGGATGCTTACCATTTTATTTTGTAAAGAGGGTGTGCTGGCCTAGAATCAGGGTCCAAAAGTCCTCCCATCACAGCCCCCAGGCACAACTTACATCCAGAGTGGTTGATGAGACCCGGGAAGCCTACAGGTAGACACCTACTACATGTTGTCCTGAGACAGGCAAGGAGGCTGCAGAAAAGTCTGTGAAATTCCAGGATTGTCCAAATATCCTGCCCCTTCAAATTCCAAATCAAAATTGTCAACTTTGGCCCGTACCACAGTGGTTAAAGTGCCAGCCACATACACTGAAGGTGGGGGGTTCAAACCCAGCCTGGGCCAGCTAAAACAACTGCAACAACAACAAAAATAGCCATGCACTGTGGCAGGTGCCTGCAGTCCCAGCTACGTGGGAGGTTGAGGCAAGAGAATCACTTAAGCCCAAGAGTTGGAGGTTGCTGTGAGCTGTGACACCATGGTACTCTACTGAGGGCAACATAGTAAGACTCTGTCTCAAACAAAACAAAAAATAAAATCCTCAACTTTCCATCAATTTTCTTTGATAGAGTCTCACTCTGTCACCCTGGGTAGAGTGCTAGGGCATCATCATAGCTCACCATAACCTCAAATTCGGGCTCAAGAGGATCCTCTTTGCCTCAGCTTCCCAAGTAGCTAGAACTATAGGTGTCCACCATGACGCCTGGCTAGTGTTTGTTTTTTTTTTTTTTTTTTTTTTTTAGTAGAGATAGGGTCTCAATTTTGCTCAGGCTGGTCTCAAACTCCTGAGCTCAAGCAATCCACCCACCTCAGCCTCCCAAAGTGCTAGGATTACAGGTGTGAGCCACCACGCCTGGGCACTTTTTAGCAAATTTAGTCTGTTACTTGTCAGAATTGCAAAGCACAATATGAAAACTGATAAAAATAGGAGATTTCAATTTTACTGTGCTCCAAGAACTAAGGGCTATCAACCAGGTTTATCCTGCAGCGGTCTGTTCCCAGAGGAGCCCACGTCCCCCTCCTTGGTTCCCTCTCCAGAATTTACCTTGTGCCTCTTCCATCTGAAACATCTTTCCTCCTCATCTCTAAAATCCCACACCATCCTTCCTGGTTCAGCTCCTCTGTGTAACACCCAGATCCCAGGGTCAGAAGGAATTCCTCCTTCCTCTAGACTCAGGGTCCAGCTTTTGCTAATACCGTTATTCTAGTTCTACAACACTGACCTGCTGAGGGGTTCCTCACATACACCAGTTCCTTGCAACAGCAAGAGCCCCTCAGTGCTTAAACCAATGTGAATTTTCATAGGGTTTAAAAATATGAAAGTCAGAACTTTTTCATTCTTCTCTTAATTTTCTTTACCACACTGCCTTCAAACAGGCGTTGATGAAGAGCGTTTTAAATATAAGTGTTCTTGCTTCATTCTGCCAAGTACACAGAGACACTTGGAAAACATCTCCCACGACCTCTCTCAGTTCCTTTTCTTCAAGAAACACTGATTTGTTTCCTGTGTTTTGAAAGCAAGAGAACACGCTGCTTTGCTTGCAACAACTCCCAGGGTAGTCAGCGCTCAAAATATCCCTTTTTTGGAGGCGGGCAGCCGCCTTCCCCCTTCAGGGAAAGGAAGTAGCCACCCAGGCCGAGGCCCAAGACCCCCACCGCCCCCAGCACAGAGCCAAGAACAGGGTCTGCTCCCCAAAACCTGAAGGAAGTAGGATCTGAGATGGAAACGCCCTTCCCCAACCTTGCTACTGAAGGTAAACCAAACGGCCCGGAGATGTGAACAAAATATACAGCTGCAGAGGCAGGTGCCAGAGGTTGTATGAAAACCCACATTTGCATTTACCAGTTTATTTGTACCCAGTGGATGGTAGACACAGGAATAGGAAGGGGGCAGTTTTCTGGAGTGATTCAAATAAATGACTCAAAGCAAAACAAGAAACTGAGAAGAGAGCTGTGTTCCCCCGTTTTGTAGCCCAGCCTCGAGAAAGTGCTGTTGGTACTTAATGGTTTGTTTAAAGTCTGTGCTGTCTCTGGAATCATGAAATGGGGAAAAGGGGAGGGAGTGGCTCCTGGGATCATTTTTCAGATACCCAGGTGGCCACGCAGAGAGTGCTGTGATAAAGACCTTGCTTCTGGGAGGAGGGGCAGCAGACACCCACTTCCCACCCCAGGCGCCCCTGGCTGATTTTTATGTGCATTAAAAGCCAGAACCTCGGCTCGGCGCCTGTGGCTCAATCGGCTAAGGCGCCAGCCACGTACACCTAAGGTGGCGGGTTTGAATCCCCAGCCCGGGCCCGCCAAACAACAATGACGGCTGCAACCAAAAAATAGCCGGGCATTGTGGCGGGTGCCTGTGGTCCCAGCTACTTGGGAGGCAGAGACAGGAGACTCGCTTGAGCCCAGGAGTTGGAGGTTGCTATGAGCTGTGATGCCATGGCACTCTACCCAGGGGGATAGCTTGAGGCTCCGTCTCAAAACAAAACAAAACAAAAGCCAGAACCTCTCTCCTGGAACTAGAAAGCTGTGTCCAGGGAGTATTTCAGGCCTGTGAGTAGGATAAGAGATTGCCTGCATGAGGTGGAAATAACAAGAACTAACGTATCAGGTTTAATTCTCTGCCACACTCCGTGGGAACCAGAAACTGTAAGGATCTTCTGCTCTGAATCGCTTGTCCTAAAGATAGTGATAACTTCAGCCCTAGCAGTGTTTTGGGGGTGGACCAGCAGGGAGGTAGATTTCCCTTGGCTGAGGCTTCTTCTTAGCCCATTCCTTTCCAAGTGTGCTGCTGCAGATGCATTTTGGGGTGCATTCAACCGGTGGCCCAGAAAAGTACCCAAGAAATAAGGGCTGGCTCAGTGCCTGTGGCTCAAGTGGCTAAGGTGCCAGCCACATACACCTAAGGTGGTGGGTTCGAATCCCCAGCCCGGGCCCACTGGACAACAATGACGGCTGCAACCAAAAAATAGCCGGGCGTTGTGGCAGGCGCCTATAGTCCCAGCTACTTGGGAGGCTGAGACAGGAGACTCGCTTGAGTCCAGGAGTTGGAGGTTGCTATGAGCTGTGATGCCATGGCACTCTACCCAGGGGGATAGCTTGAGGCTCTGTCTCCAAAAAAAAAAAAAAAAAAAGAAAGAAATAAGCGCGGGCTGGGAAGTCAGGGAGGTGAGACTCTGGGGAGCCGTAGCACCGACCTCTCAGAGACACAGAGAAGGTGAACTCCCTGCCGGAGCAAAGGAACCTTGAGTTCTGATATTACTGGCAAGTTACCCACAAAATAAGAAGTCAGTTGTTTCATATATTTAAAATATTCTAGAGTAAAGTATCCTTTTATTTCAAAATTTAATGTTTTAAGCAGAAAAGCTATCTTTCTGGATAAGATTGCTGTACATTCCTGGAAAGAGATTTCCAAGGGCGGTGATAACAGTTGATGATCTGCTGAATGCTTACGTGCTTCTTAATTAATCTTTGTTAAA